>OX578138.1:51148582-51193582 GCA_951213105.1 Amaurobius ferox
TTTTATACTATTAATAAATAATTGTAGTAAATAACTTCAGGGTAATTCAGAGTTGTTTAAAGCATCTTAATTTGCATTATCATTGTATTGATAATTTTCAATACCTGCTACTTTAAATTTACTTAGTGCTACTTTTGGTGTTTATTTCTAAGCTTTTCTGCATTTCGCAATACATGCATTTTCTAGCAGTGCATTATGCTAGGAGATAATGTATTGTATCTGTAAATTGTTTTTCTAAATTCAACATTCGATTATAAATTCGATTAATAAATTATTAAACTTTTTATTCTTATACTATTCTCATTAGCATTTATTTTGGTTATGTTTTGTATTTTTTTGGATTAATTAATAATTATTTTCTATATGTAACAAATTGGCATTTTTTGTATTTTAAATGTAGTTTATCTGGTGGTTCTTCCTACTCACACTTTTGATTGAAATTTATTTTTTACAAATTTTTAAGTTTGGCAACATTAGATTTATATTACATTACATTTTCTTGCTCTTTCTTATATTACATTACTCTTTCTCAGTATTACATTTCTTTTGATCGGGAACACAGTCTTTACACCTCATGTGAGTTTGGTATTTGGAGGGTGGTTTGGGGCGGCATCGACCGTATGTTTAGCCACGCCCACGTTTCACAACTCCTATTTTTTACATTATCTTAGGTCTTTCAGAGCTCTGAAATATTGTATAGTTGCAATAATTATGAAAAAGGAGGCGATATATATTTTGAAGTAGATTGTTTAATTTCAAATAACTATTACAGCAGGTACTGAAGTGCCCAAAGTAAAAAACGAATACTGAAAGTTTTCAGTGAGAATTTCGCATTGGCATTGATCTAAATTTTATTTATCCGTATCAAATCTAAATTTTCATTTCATTTTATTTATGTCCATTAGGCCATTAGTAAATTTATTTTCTATGGAAGTCATTCGAAAGGCCTTAGTCAAGCTTAAAATTGATAAAATTTGATAACATTATTCTATAGCTTATCAGAGTATGAGAAGGTAAATAAAACTGCAATATTTTAATCTGGTTAATAGATACCAATAATAAAATAAAAGTATAAATTATAAAAAAATGATTTAATTCGGTTAATACGCACCAAGGTACTTTAAACATCTTTACATCTAGAAAGCTGTGCTGAATAAAACCGCAGCAAATCTGAACATGAAAGATCAATCCTTCCTAAAGCGCTTGTTATGAAACACTTTCTAACTGAAATGCAATTTCATTTAAACATCTCTAAAATGCGATACATTCGGAGGTGATATTTTTAAATTATCACAGACAGTAATTTATTATACTTGGAAATTTAAAACTTCATCGAAATATAAATCGTCTGGATTTCTATGTAGAATCAATGCATCACTTACATTCCAGACTCTAGAACAAAATAATTTTGCGGGACAAAATTCTGCAATTCTTAGACATTTCACCTTACAATCTCTTGATTTGTTTACATTATGCATGCATTAAAATTAGGCTTCGTTGTAGACATAATCAAAGTTTAGTGGTCATTTAAAATAAAAAATATTGTTATTGCCTTGATAGAATTTAATTACACGGTTAAGACACAAAAATAAAGCGGTTCCATGACGAATGCAACTCTAAATATAAATTATCTTTAAGTATCACGATTTTCACACAGGGAGAAATGGATGCGATATTTTTTTAATTTTGTAATGCATCACATGATCTCTTCATATATCATGAGTTGAAGACCCAGACCGTCCGACTCGTCACCAAGGACTTGAGCATCTATTTTATAACATAATTTTCCAACATTTTTTAAGCGAAGTTAGAATTCATGAAATGCTTTGAAAATTTTAAGAAATATTCAAATTATCACATGAAATGTGCAAAAAATTTTATTTGCAAAATATGTTGGGTAGTTTTTTAAATAAATTGAAATAATAATTACACTCATGATATATGAGTGTAATTATTATTTCAATTTATTTAAAAAAATTTTATTTGCAAAATATGTTGGGTAGTTTTTTAAATAAATTGAAATAATAATTACACTCATGATATATGAGTGTAATTATTATTTCAATTTATTTAAAAAACTACCCAACATATTTTGCAAATAAAATTTTTTGCACATTTCATGTGATAATTTGAATATTTCTTAAAATTTTCAAAGCATTTCATGAATTCTAACTTCGCTTAAAAAATGTTGGAAAATTATGTCCCATAGGGTTCAATGTATTTAATTTTTTCAACCCAGGTTAAATACGAAACTAATTGGTTAATATTATTCATTTGCATTCCCATATGTCCCACAGACCTTGCCGACACCATTCTAAAATTTAATTTTCATAAATTCATTTTACAGCAGTTATCGTACGAATGAACAGACAGACAGACAGAATGACCAAAGTCATAAACACTTTTAAACTATGTTGGAAAGTGTTAAACATTCTGATGTGGACAACATATGACTTTTCCTTATGATGCAATGAATTTACTTCTTTCGAATTGAAAAATTGACGTACAAGTTCTCTACGGCACAGTGCTTTTTAATGTTGAATTGTACATTTGGCGGCTTTCCAGATGACAGCATGCAAAACTATTTTGAAGTACTCAATTAATTTATATTTCACGCAAATCTATATTGACAATTATCAATATTGATAGCATAAGCAATATAGTCCATAATTTAAAATATTTTATTCAATCATGCATTACTTTGGTATCATTTTCATTAACCCAGCATCATTTTTGAAATTTTTACTATATTTTCTCATCAATCTGTGGCCAATATCGCCATGTTAGCGTTATTTTGCTAAATGTGTCGACGAGTTTACCAAATTGATCGCCAAAGTTACAGACAAATGGTAAGCAGATCATATCGTATATATAAATGACTGTTAGAGAACTGTTAGTCATCAAAATACAAAACTATTTAGTATCTTCTATCGTGAATGGAACGAACTAGATCCATGAGAGCGATGTTAACAAATTTATCACATAATAGTACATATGAAAAGTGAACATTTTTGCAATAGTTTATATGTTTTTAATTTTATATGATAAATTTTGATTGATGCATTTTATATAATATATTGATACATTTATTTAAAGAAGTACGTTAGAAATTATATGACAAGATTATTTACGTTATATTATTGAAGTTTTTTTATTGTTTGATGATTTTAACAAAATTTCATTCGGAAATTTGGGAGACTTCGGAACATTCGATTGCGTTTAAAATCAATAGGCTTCCAGCAGTTAAGAATTGCAGTTTTTGTGTTACATTTCGTCCCATTTGTTAGTGAGATTTCGTATCCACAGAATCACGGACACACACACAGACATACCCCTAATTTACCGCAAAAATGCTCAATTCATGTTCAGGGTTGCTTGAAGCGTGCTCTTCCGTCGAAAACTCAATTTCGAATTTTCGACCCCGTATCCCATCTGCTGTTATATTCCAACTGCGGGCTGTGGTGTCCGTTTAGGGTGTAATGTAATCCCCCTTTCATCGTATACTGCACCGGGGCAACGTCGGGAAGGCAAAATGGTTCATGATCCTGTAGCTAAAAATCTGATGTGGGCAACACATGACTTTCCTTATATAATGCAATGAATTTACTACTTTTACAGTTAAAAAAATGTTGTTCTTATAGTAGATACTTATATTCTTTCCAAGATATTGAATTTTCTTCAATTAGTCGTCATTTTCTTTGATTTAGCGTCATTTTTATCTATTTGGCGATATTTTCGTTAATTTGGCAATAGTAAAAAGTCGCCAAATTGGCGACATTCCGCCAAATTTGTCGCCAAAATCTCGCCAAGCGTTATGGACGGAGGAATAAGATATTCTTATATCAGATAAATGACTATTTGTGTTCAAATACAAAAGTATTACCCAAAGTATCTTTTCTCATTAATGGATCGCTCTAGATCCTCGAGAATGATGTCACCAAATTTATCGCAAGATATCACATATGAAAAGTGAACATGTTTCTCAACAGTTAAAATATTTTTTTTTAATTTATGGGATATTTTGATAAATTTATTTAAGAAATGTACAATATCACGAGAACGGTTCATGCTAGCGCTCTAAAGTTTACGTCAAACGTTTTTTAAGGAAAAATTACGTAAGAAATGTCTGTTTGCGTAACTTTATTAATGGTTTTGATTTTTTGAGGATTTTTTCAAAATTTCACTCCAAAAATTTAGGAGGGTTCTGAACACTCGATTGCGTTTAAAAACAATAGGCTTCCAGTATTCACGGATTGTAATTTTTGTACCAAATTTCATTTGAATCGCTCCATTCGTTCGTGAGATACCGTCTCAACAGACTTATTGACACACACACACACACACCTACACACATACTTTCACAAACACACACACACACACACACACACACAGGCAGACATCACCTTAAAAACGTTTGATTCGTGATCAGGGATGCTTGAAACGTGCTCTCTTGTCGAAAACTCGAATTCGAATTTTCGACTCTGTCACAATACTTTCCTTATACATTATGTATATAAGGGAAGTAAAAATGGGCGAATAATTAAGATTATTAAGTGTCTGGTCACTAAAAAGTTAATAATAATAGTGCTTTTTTCGGAACAGTGTCATAAACAACATACCCACATGGTTTTACTATACAACATTTCTAAATATAACGTCGAATATTGATAATAATGATAGAATATTTTAGCATCATCCATAATCAACTTAATCATACTTACGTGCGTCTACAAATGAAAGATTCTAGATATAATATCCGTTTTGCTTTCCCAATGCACTATGGAATATTCAGCTTTTGATAAAATGATATATACTAAAATCACTTCGAAATTTAACAGGTTGTTTTGCATCATTATTACTTTCCTTATATACATAATGTATAAGGAAAGCATTGTGACGGAGTTTTGTTCGAATTCGAGTTTTCGACGGGAGAGCAAGTTTCAAGCATCCCGGATCAGGAATCGAACATTTTTGAGGTAATGTCTGTGTGTTGTTGTTCTTGAGACCCAGACCGTCCGACCTACCAGAAAGGTGTAAGGTAACTGTTTGGATGGCCGGGATGTCCCTCCCAATTTAGACCGGAACCCAGTGGGGGAGGTATCCACAGGGACCGTATCCTCCTTCCCCTACCACCAACCTCTCGGAAGGACTTACGGACCCACATGTTTAACGTGATCGTACTCCGCATGAACACGGCTGCAGTTGTACAGCGTACAAATCCAGCGCGCAAATCACCGGGCTACTGCACCCGAAATATGCCAACAGAACGCGGTGTTCCCAGGCAGTCACCCACCCAAGTACTAACCGCGCCCGATGCTGCTTGACTTCGGTGATCTAACGAGAACCGGTGTTTTCAGCACGGTAGGGCCGTTGGCCCTGTAATGTCTGTGTGTGTATGTGAGACTGTGGAGACGATGTCTCCCGAACGAATGGAGCGATTCCAATGAAATTTAGTACAAAAATCACAATCCGTGAATACTGGAAGCCAATTGTTTTGAAACACAATCGAATGTTCAAAACCCCTCTAAATTTTCGAGTGAAATTTTGAAAAAATCATCAAAAAATCAAAACCTTTAATAAAGTTACGCAAATAGGCATTTCTTATGTAATTTTTCTTTCTGAAACGATTGACATAAACTTTAGAACGCTAGAATGAACCTTTCTCGAGATATTGCACATTTCTCAAATAAATTTATCAAAAAATCCCATAAATTAAAAAAAATATATTAACTCTTAAGAAAAATGTTCACTTTTCATATGTGCTATTATGCGATAAATTGGGTGACATCATTCTGGTAGATCTAACTCGTTCTATTCACGAGAAAATATACTTTGAGTAATACTTTTGTATTTGAACGCCAATAATCATTTATCTGCTGTAAGAATAACTTATTTATCCGTTCATAACGCTTGGAGAGATTTTGGCGACGAATTTAGTGGAATGTCGCCAACATGGCGACATTTTTAAATGGTGCCAAATTAACGAAAATCTCACCAAATGGATAAAAATGAAGCTAAACCAATGAAAATGACGACGCATTGACGAAAATTCAGTATCTTGGAAAGAATTTAAATGTCTACTATAAGAATAATATTTTTTTAAACTGTAAAAGTAGTAAATGCATCGTATTACATAAGAAAAGTCATGTGCTACCCACATCAGATTTTTTTACAAATACTTTCCGGTATTTATACTATGACAGAAAATCAGCCCACGAATAACTAACTACCTGTTATTTCGCATTCCTTGTAAGAGTTATTTTGCACCGTCCTAATACGTCTAAAATAGTTGATAAATGCCACTTCTGTGTTAATGACAAATGCTGGGGTTGTACCACAAACTATCCCTTTTCTTTGTCATTGACACATATCTGCGTGTGACAGAAATATTTTATTAAGAAAATCCTTATTTTCTACTTTCCCTACAATACATGGTTATGTATGGGGAAAGAATTGGAATAGTGTTGAAAATCGCATCGTTTTCGACAGACTCGTCTCGAGTATCCTAGAACACGAAAAAGCTCTTTTTAGCATAGCGTCTCTGTGTGTGTCTGTGCAATGCATTTATCCACTGTAACTCAAAAAATAATTGACAAGATATCGTAAAATTTGGGTGGTAGGTCACTTGTGAGTGACCCTGGTGCTCATTAGATTTTGAATGATTCTAGACGAAGAATCCTGCCTTTTTAACAAAATGGATCGCAGAAATGTGCCCACGCTAGCTAAAAACTAATTGACTAAATATTGCAAAATTTGATAGATATAAGTCAATTGTGAGGATACCCTTCTGCTGATTAGATTTTATCATGATTCGGAATAAAGGAATCTATCATATTTTGCGAAATGGTCAGCAAAAATAGTCAAGATATACATATATATTTCAAAACCTGCCTTTTGGGGATAGCCCTGTCCCCTAAAAGAAAAGAAGCAGGTTTTGTGACTATGATCACGGCTTGTAGCTGGAGCAAAACTTTAAAGCCGTCTGATACCGGCTACGTGAAAGGCCCGAATTCGTCAGTTTCCATAGAGATTATGAAAACTGCAGCATATAGCAAAACTCCTTGTACTCACTACTTCAACTTTAAGATGACCTCAAATTTTTCGAGAGATAAATTTTCTACAAACTCACAGACGTAACTGAAATTATAGTTGCTTCGAATGCTCCAAATCTATAAATCGATGAAAACCACAATTCGATTTTTAACTCTATCAGAATTTTTTCTCTCTACGCATACTGTGTAAAACAAGAACATATTTGCGTTCTTTCAGTCACTATTATTCCACAAATGCAATTCATCCTCTTAAGAAATACAGTAGCATCTAGTATTATGCATCGATAGCCCATCCACCTACACATTTCCATTCATAAGCCGTGACCACCGCATGAGTCATCGACGGTCATCAACACTATGTTACCTCTTATTCTTTGGGGACTGTAAAATAGCCTCAGTTGAGCTATTTTCGCCCACCCCGTACGTCTAGTAGCAGTATACAGGAGTTGGATCGTATTAGTGCCGGGGCCTCAAGAGGGAGGGGGCTTCTCTTTCCAAGTGCACGTCATTTCTGAGCTTGATACTGGTGGATTTCATCTTATACGTTTGAAATGGGAAGGTGATCAAAGTGATATGTTGCAACTGTTTGAGTGAGGATGTGGTGTGTGAAATGTGTTATTTCGTGAGGTTTTTTTTCGATGTATTGGAAAAACTTGATATGAAGAAGCATATGACTCCTCTTACCACAACATTTTTTCTTCATTCCGTGTTTTACTTTCCTTATATACATATAATGTATAAAGGAAAGTACTGTGACGGGGTTGAAGATTCGAATTCGAGTTTTCGACGGGACAGCACGTTTCAAGCATCCCAGAACACGAATCAGACGTTTATGAGGTGATGTCTGTGTGGTGTGGTGTGTGTGTGTGTGTGTGTCAGTGAGTCTGTGGAGACGATAACTGACGAAAGAATGGACCGATTCAAACGAAATTTGAAACAAAAATTACAATCCGTGAATGCTGGATGCCAATTGTTTTTAAACCCAATCGAATGTTCAGAACCCCCCAAAATTTTTGAGTGAAATATTGAAAAAATCATCAAAAAATGAAAACCTTTAATAAAGTTACGCAAATAGACATTTCTTATGCAATTTTTCCTTAGAAAACGATTAACAAAATCTTTAGAACTCTAGCACAAACCGTTCTCGAGATATTGCACATTTTTCAAATAAATTTATCAAAATTTCCCGTAAATTAAAAAAACATTAACTGTTGAGAAACATGTTCACTTTTCATATTTAATATCATGCGATTAATTTGGTGACATCATTCTCGTGGATTCTCGTTCCATCGTTCTCGTTCCATTCATGAGAAAAGACACTTTGAGTAATACTTTTGTATCTGAACGCCAATAATTATTTATCTGCTAT
Organism: Amaurobius ferox; assembly: GCA_951213105.1. Classification (NCBI taxonomy): domain Eukaryota; kingdom Metazoa; phylum Arthropoda; class Arachnida; order Araneae; family Amaurobiidae; genus Amaurobius; species Amaurobius ferox. The sequence continues at coordinate 51,157,004 of OX578138.1, forward strand.
AAGAATAATTTATTTCTCCGTCTATAATGCTTGGTGATTTTGGCGACGAATTTGGAGGAATGTCCTCAACTTGGTTTTTTTTTTTAAATGGTGCCAAAGTAATAACAATCTTGTCAAATGGATAAAACTGACGCTAATTTTTGACGAAATTGTTAAGCATTTTTACACTCTTTTAACAATTTTTTTTTTTTTTTTTTTTTTTTACACTCTTTTGTAGACCGCCCGGCCATTCAAATTGATTCTCTAAGTCTTCGGACGAGACGGATGGTCTGGGCTTTCGACACTCTTTTGTAGACCGGCAGTCCAAATAGTTGCTCAAGTCCTCAAGATGAGTCGGACGGTCTGGGTCTTCAACACTCTTTTGTAGCCGTCCGTCCAATTAGTTGCTCAAGTCCTCAAGGTGAGTCGGACGGTCTGGGTCGTCAACACTCTTTTGTACAGAGCCAACGGCCCTACCGTGCTGATAACACCGGTTCTCGTTAGATCACCGAAGTCAAGCAGCATCTGTCGCGGTTAGTACTTGGGTGGGTGACCACCTGGGAACCATGCTGTTGATACATTTCGGGCGCGGTAGCCCGGTGGTTTGCGTGCTGGATTTGCACGCTGCCACAACTGCCGCCGTGTTCATGCGGAGTACGATCACATTAAACATGTGGGTCCGTAAGTCCTTCCGAGAGGTTGGTGGTAGGGGAAGGAGGGTACGGTCCCTGTGGATGCCTCCCCCACTGTGTTCCGGTCTAAGTTGAGTGGCACTTCCTGGCCGTCCAAATGGTTACCTTACACCTTTCTGGTAGGCCGGACTGTCTGGGTCTCAACAACAACAACAACACTTTTTTGTAGCCCGGTCGTCCAAATGGTTACTTAAGTCCTAGGATGAGTCGGACGGCTTAGGTCTTCAACACTCTTTTGTACAATTATTTCATACAATTACACGAATTTTCCAAAAACCCAAAGGTAGAATCCTCGGTGAATTGCCTACTCCATCTAAATCTCAACACATCATTTAGGCTTTATCTGTAGCCGATTTTGTAAAATAGATGCTGTAAGTAAAATATACTTTTTTAATCGGAAGTGATATCACGAAAACTTGAAATGAAAATCCGTAGTGAATTCCCTAATTAATTTATAATTTGATGGTGAATCTATATCTGTCATCATCTAAACTCCATCTATAGTCAATCCTGAGAAATAAAAGGTTAAAAAATTTTTTAAACCGGAAGTGAAAAAGGAACTGGAAATAAACATCCTTAGTAAATTCTCCATCTCCTTCAAAATATAATACCAAATCTAAATTTGTTATCAACAAGTCAGTTATCTGAATCAGCTATCATCTAATTAATTATCCAAATTAGCTAACATCTTATTGGTTATCTAAATCAGTTACCATCCAATCACCAAATTAGTTGTCATCTAATTAGTTATCCAAATCAATTATCATATAATCAGTTATCCAAATCAGTTATATCTAATCAGTTATTCAATTTAATTATCATATATTAGAGGAGACCGGGGTAAGACGACGATGTTAACGAATTTGATTTTTTTTTTTAATTCATAAAACTTAAAATGCATATTTTTTGCAACATAAATAAATTATTCATACGTTCCATTATTAATAAAAAAAATTATATCGGATAATCTCCCAAATTAAACTCTACAAAAACATGTTTCAACATATTGGTTTTAACATATTGGCTAGGCAGTTAATATCCTCGCTCTTTTGATCTGCGCTTACCTCGAAATGCAATTGTATAGCAATTTTCTTCTTATTTCTCTGTGTTTTCTTTTCTTTCAATTTCATCCTTTGAATTTTGTTTCGCAAGCAACAACTTTCTTATTAGTTAACTTGTTAAAACACTGGTTGACATTTTTCTTCTCTCTTTTGTTGATCTTTTAACGTGTGGTAAGGGTTTAAAGTTAAATATTGATGGAAGACGGGAGCATCTTGATCCCGGAATTTGTTCACAGTTGGGATTATCTACACGTCCAGTGTCTCTATCATTAGCACCTAAAGAAATAGGCGTGCTTTCCTTTGTGGAAGATGACGAACTTCGTCATCTTGCCCCGAACGACTAAAAGAAACAACATGGCTGGTGTACAGTAAACTATGCATCAGATTTAAACTATGATTGATAAGCTGAGTATTTAATACTATAAAGTGTAATCATAAATTTTATCAGAATTTTATGACTTATCTTTAAGTAGCTCCAGCTAATTTAATACCAGTCGAAAATAGTTTGATGGCCCTTAATAAAGTTTGACTAAGAATATAATTTGTACGTGTAGCAAGAATGGGGCCTTCCTTGTGCGATTAGTTGCTCTGGTACAGGGGATTGTACCTATGCTCGTCAAGTGCTGCCACCTAAGAATAAAGTCGTTAAAACTGTGATTCGTCATCTTGCCCAGCTCGTCATCTTACCCCGGTCTCCCCTAAATGAGTGAGCCCTTGGTACGTATTTTAAATCAGAAGTAAATGCACACTATTGTTTAATTCGCTCGAAATTATCAAAATGTAAGAAAAAAATGTTATCCACCTGTAGTGCTGTATCGCTCTCTAATCAAGCGAATTGCTATCGCGAACGCTTACACGTCAGTTTTCAAATGCTTTGAGTTGGAGACTTTGTATGTTAACCTACCATACTCTGGTCCAGGGATACAAACCTAGCACGGAGAAGGTGGTATTTTCGCGTTATCGCTTCATTGATGATCTTGAAAAAACATGATACATCAGTAATTATATTAATTTCAGTTATTTCTACTTTTGACAATTGTATATACATTGTATAAATGCGCTTCCCATGAGATAATGTCAGGAAGTAGTTGAACGAATGATTTAAACTCTACGGCAATTTATTCATTGGATACGTGACTGGCAATACTACCCTCACAGCAAATATCTTCACATATGTGACAGTGACGTTGTAGTCACGTGACACCTGGGTCACAATGTGACATCATATTTGTGAGTTCTATGCGACGTTACGTATTAGTAACTTTAACTTCATTGTGACTATATTCTGTGACGTTTCCACAATTTAATTAACACGTAACCATGTGACGACATTGCAATGGCAATTACAATGCGACGTCATAAACAAGTTAATATGCGACGTCACAAACGATCATGAAAATGACCAAAATGACTTCGCTGTGACCTCAATATGACATTGCCGAGACGTACTGCGACGTCCTGTGACGTCACAAAGTCACAATGTGACGTAAATCTTACGTCACTGTGAAAAAAAATGCTGTTAGGGTATATTTTTAGCACGCCCCATCACTGCCTTATTGCTGCTCCTTCCCTTAAATTTACAACTTGCATGCTAGTATGCAGCAGCCCAACAACAGCATTGTTTAGTAATAAACAATTCAATGGAGGATGAGTAACAGTATTAAATTCCTTGAGCTGGAGATATGCTTGATTCAACGGTATGATGCTTGGATCAAATTCTGGCGTTACCGAGACGTTATTTTGCATTCTTGCTCCATACGAAATTTAGTATTCTTAGATTAATTGCCTTAATTACCTTATCTTACTTGCCTTAATTATCTTACAGAATTTGCCTTAATTACCTTAACATCAAAAGCATTATGTCAAATCTAATTATAAGTCTAATTTGTGATATTTTCTTTACGGAAAATATCTTGTTAAAAATAATTTATTAATCTGTAGGCATAGTTATGTGTTGGCCAAATCAGATTTTTTTTAATGCTTGCATCAAAATAGAAAATTCCTCTTTTTATACGTATATATTTGCTTTGTATTATATTTTCTTTGTATTATATTTTCAATAATTATATATTTGCAGAAATTGAGATTGTTTCATTATTACTTTTTTCTCTATCTTCAGACAAAAAAATCCAATTAATTATATTCCATTCCCAAGAATATTTAATTTTTTCATTGCGCACTTATTAGGAGATTGATTTGAATGAGCAATGAAATTAAGGTAAACATTGGATATTTTTCAACATATTTAAAGTCCGCTTTTCTATTAATAGGAAAATGTATATATATTTTTTTATTATTCAAGTACTTATTTAAAATTTGCTGAATTCACTTTGCACCATAATTAATTTTCAAAAGACTCACAAAGCATTTGAATAAATTGCATTGTTATTTAAGTACTGCGTTTTGACGGTCTCAAAAGACCTTTCTATTTCTCGGTTTCTGAGCTTTAAATAATTTTTTTGCTATACAAATTTTGAATTTAGTATTCCTGTAATGGTTTAAATTTACATTTTTATGAAAAAATTAATTGGATAAATTTCGTTTTCATTGAGAATAATGCGATTCTTCAATCATTAAAACGTTGACTTATTTTATGAAAATGAGTTCCATCAGTCGAATACATTTTTAATTAAGTTTTCGTGAATTCAGATTTATATTATTTTGTTTCATAATCGCCAGAGATATCTAAAGACAATCTGACATACAATAATAAATTTGAAATAGAAAGAAATCTACATAAAAATATTGGTAGTTGATAATATTATTGGTAGTTGAATTAAACATAAAAAGATAAAATTTTCATATCAGTCTTTGATTAAATTATACAAATTGGATGCATTGAATCTAAGAAAAGATTAATGTAATAAAATATTTGGAGAAATAGTAAGAACATTTCTGTGCCATTTTTCTACTAGGACGAAAATAACATTTCTTCCAGTCTATTTTAAATTCATTATTTTCTGTTTGTAGAATTATTTCATCTATTTGAAAACACACTATTTGAATTGTTATTTGTATAAGGTAAAGAAACTAAACTTTGAAATTTCTTTGAGCATTTTAATCGGCCTTTGTTTGTTATTGTATGCATACCAATATTTCTTTGATACCAAGTACCGTATTCAAATTTGTTGAATTCGTATTGCAAAATAATTAACTTACAAAGGTTACTATTTAAATAACAATTATTATAAAACTATTTAAAGACATTTATTGTTGGTGAAATTATAGTTATTCATTGAATTCTTTTATTTTTTATTGTTTGAGCTTGAAAGCTTTATAAAATTTATTTCGATAAGTTTGAAATTTTATTGGTATGAAATAAATTTTTGCTTTTTCTCTTATTGCTATTTTCTATTGTTCATTCATAATTTCTATACAATGCAAGGTATAGGAGAAAGTACTGGTATAATGTTGAAAATCGGAATTCGAGTTTCAACGGATTTACAAATTTCGTGGACTCTAGAATACAAAACTACTATTTTCACCTTGATGTCTTTGTGTGTTTATTTGTGTATCTTTGGTATGTATGCCTATGTATCATTTTTAACACTTTACAACATAGTTGAAAAGTGTTTATGACTTTGTTCATTCTGTCTGTCTGTCTGTCTGTCCGTTAGCACAATAACTGCCGTAAAAATGATTTTATCAAAATGAAATTTTAGGATGTTGTTCAGACGGTCTGTAGGACCTATGAGAATATAAATGACTAATATAACCCAATTAATTTTGGATTGAACACGGGTTGAAAAAATGAAATACATTGAACCGTATGTGACCTAATTCTTCAAACATTTTTTAACCAAATTTAAAATTCACAATTTGTTTAGAAAGTTTTAGGAAATATTCAAATTATCCCATAAAATATATGAAAAAATTTCAACAAAATATATTCAGTAGTTTTTAAAATAAAAATTAAAATCATAATTACACCCTTTATATGAAGAGATCACGTGACCATTATATAAAGAGATCACTTGAACCACTTCAAAATAAAATACAGCATCCATCTTGTCCCCAAATCGTGATTTTTAAAGTTATTTTTAATTCATATTTAGTGTTGTATCCGTCCTAAAATCGTTTTATTTTTGCTTAAATTCTGCGCATCTTACATACTGAAACAACGCAATTACAATATATTTGAGTTTAAATGATTATCAAACGTTGATTATTCCTACAACGAAGCCTACTTTTCACTTATGAAAACTGTAAACACCAAAAGATGTAGGATGAGTTGTATAAGAATTGCTGCATTTCTTTAAAGCAAAATTATTTAGCTCATGGAGTCTGCAATATAGCTGATATGAATTAAACATTCATTGATTTTACACAGAGAACCAGACGATTTTTTCGATGAAGTTTTAAGCATAGAGTTAAATTACTTGTGCCTCCATGGTTTTAAGTTTTTAAATAAAATAAATTATTATAGTATTGTGATGAACGAAAGGATTGGAAAAATGTTCATGAATGAAATGCTGCATTTATATAGAGCTGATTTATATTTGACGTCATTTGAATAAAGTTTATTCGTTTTCGATGAAGTTTTCAAATATAATAAATTAATGTAGTATTGTGATAATTTTAAAAATATTACCGAGGAATGTATCGCATTTTGTGGTGTTTATATAAAATTGCATTGAAGTTGGAAAGTGTTTCATAATCAATGCTATAAGCATGATTGATTTTTCTTGTTAGTTCTATAATTGTCAGACAAAATTTTAGGAAATTTGGTAGTCAAAACAGTTATGTAACACTCTGAAGCCTATGAAATTTTGGTATGATTTGAAGAAACAGAATTTTTTTTTTCAAAATGGCCCTCAAGTATAGTCAAAATCTGAATAAAAGGCTAAATATGCTAAATGTATTAATTAAACGCTTGTTTTATACGAAATATTTCACCAAAAATAAAACACGGATACAAGATTACCTGTTTTCCAGATATTGGAGTCTTTGGATGAAAATAATGTCTATGGTTGGGGTATCTCTGAGTGAAAATAGAACGTTATGAAAAATGTAACTATTTTGAACACATTTATGTACGAACCTTATAAATAAAACTGTAAACCATTTTTTAACAATAGTTCATTTTTATGACTCTAGTAGATTTTTTTCTTAAGATTTGTTGCTAATAATTATTTTTCTAAACAGATGATGTGGAACTAATTTGTATATTGGCGTAGCAATAGACATAGCTTTTTGGAACGTATCTTTCAATCCCTTGTTATTCCAAGTTTATCGGCTTATACTTTTTATGATAAAAATGCATTAAATATTTCTAAAAATATTTATTGCCTCTCACCTTATTCTCCTCTAATTTGATCAAGAATTTGTATAAAAATGATTCCATTTTATATTTAACTGAATCCTACTGCGAGATTATTTTAAGTATGCATTATGTAAAATTAGAGTCTGGATGTAGATTTATTTAATAAAACTGTAAACCATTTTTTAACAATAGATCATTTTTATGACTCTAGTACACTTTTTCTCTTAACATTTGTGGTTAATAATTTTTACTTTCCTTATATACATAATGTATAAGGAAAGTATGGTGACGGGGTCGAAAATTCGAATTCGAGTTTTCGACGGGAGAGCACGTTTCAAGCACCCCTGATCACGAATCAAACATTTTTGAAGTCATGTCTGTGTGTGTGTGTGTAAAAGTATGTGTGTGTGTGTGTGTCAGCGAGACTTTGGAGACGATAACTGACGAACGAATGGACCGATTCTAACGAAATTTGGTACAAAAATCACAATCCGTAAACACTGGAAGCCTATTGTTTTTATACGCAATCGAATGTTCAGAATCCCCCTAAATCTTCGAGTGAAATTTTGAAAAAATCGTCAAAAAAATCAAAATCGCTAATAAAGTTACGCAAATAGACATTTCTTATGTAATTTTTCATTAGAAAACGATTGACATAAATTTTAGAACGCTAACATGAGCCGTTCTCGAGATATTGTACATTTAAAAAAAATTATCAAAAATTCATATAAAATAAAAAAAAAATATTTCCTATTGAGAAACATGTTCACTTTTCATATGTAATACCATGCGATAAATTGGGTGACATCATTCTCGTGGATCCAGCTCGTTCTATTCATGAGAAAAAAATACTTTAATACTTTTATATTTGAGGGCCAATAGTCATTTATCTGCTGTAAGAATAACTGATTTCTCCTTCCATAACACTGGGCGAGATTTTGGCGAGTTTTTAAATGTCGCCAAATTAACGAAAATCTCGCCAAATGGTTAAAAATGACGGCTAATTGACGAAAATTCAATATCTTGAAAAGAATATAAGTATCTACTATAAGAATAAGCTATTTTTTGTGTAAAAGTAGTAAATTCATTGTATTATATAAGGAAAGTCATGTGTTGCCCACATCAGATTTTTTTTCTAAACAGATGATGTGGAACTAATTTGCATATAGACGTAGTAATAGACATAGCTGTTTGGAACGTATTTCACAACCCCTTGTTATTCCAAGTTCAGCTGTTTATACTGTTTATGATAAAAATGCATTAAATATTTCTGAAAATATTTCTTGCCTTTCACCTTATCCTCCTCGAATTTGATCAAAAACTTGTATAAAAATTATGCCATTTTATATTTAACTGAATCCTACTGTGAGATTATTTTAAGTGGTCTATAAGCATTATGTAAAATTAGAGTCTGGATGTAGATTTATATAATTTATAGTCCACCACAAATTGCCTTTTGAAAACGAAAAATGTCGTAAGCTAATCTATTAAATATAGTTATTTGAAATTATTAACGAAATTGGTAAAGTTTTAATTTTGTTAAAAGATGTAATATAGTGAACATTATTTTATATTTTTTTTTCATTAAAAGATAAAACAAATGGTGCAGGAAGGATTTCATAGCACCAATAAAATGAATAACTTATATAATATCTACTAGTGCATGGGATAGTAAAATACAGCCCAGTTATTCTCTAATCATGTAAAAAATATTTCATTTTGAAGACATTTTGATTGTAAAATTATATCTGTTTTTAATCAAAAAACTGTCTTCCATCCACACTGCCTTTTGTCGTTTTTCACCCAGAGACAAGGAATTGTTTTATTGGTTTTTATCGAGAAAATTACATTATTAATTGTACATTGAAATTATTTATGAAATGCAAATTTGCTCATTTTAAAAGCATTTGACTTTTATGTAAACATTTTATCCTTTTCAAATACATTTCTCAAGGTAAGGATATTTATAGATATCTCTGGCTACGACTGCTGAGAAAAAATGGTTTCTATTTGATGCATATTATGTTAAGGAAACTTTTTTGATTGGAAAGGTTGACATTTGCAATTCATTGTTTAGAAGAATAATTCTTAGGTTATAATAGATAGCAAAATACATTTTTATTATCAATTACAATAAATTTTCTTTATTGAAGAGAGCTCTGAGAAGATATGAAAGTTAATTTATTATTAAAAATTTACATTTTAAAAGTGAGCTATAATTATGTATATGAGCTTTTTTAACACTTTACAACATAGTTGGAAAATGTTTTTCACTGTGTGTATGACTTCAAGAATGACTTTAAGTGTTTTCGTGTGAATGTTCATGCTGTCTGTCTGTTTGTCCGATAACTACCGTAGAAATGACCTTATCAAAATGAAATTTGAGTATGTTGTTGAGACGGTCTGTGGGACTTATGGGAATGCAAAAGAATATCACCCAATCAGTTTTGGATTTAATCCGGGTTGAAAAAATGAAATACATTGAACCCTATCGGGGCAAAATTTTCAAACATTTTTTAAGCGGATTTAAAATTCACAAATTATTTCGGTAATTTTAGGAAATATTCAAATTATCACATAAAATGTGTAAAAAAAAATTCATCAAAATATGATAAGTAGTCTTTTAAATAAAAATTCAAATAATAATTATACACACATTATATCAAGGAATTACGTGACTTATTGCAAAATAAAATTCGGCATCCATTTTTTCCGCTTAGTGAAAATCGTGATTCTTAAGGAACGCTTAAATTTATAATTAGTGTTGCATCAATCCTTAAAGCACTTTATTTTTGCATATTATCTGTGTATCTAAATTCTGTGCCTTCGCAATTACAATATTTTTTATTTTAAATGATCACTAAACTTTGATTATTTCTACAACGAAGTCTAATTTTAACCCATGCAGAATGTAAACAAATCAAGCGATCAAGCAAATCAAGATAAGTTGTATAATAATTGCAGAATTCTTTAATGCAAAATTATTTAGCTCTGGAGTCTAGAATATAAGTGATCTGAATGAAACATTCATTGATTTTACATAGAGAAGCAGAATATTTTGTAGCACTGCATTTTTTGATGAAGTTTTTAGTTTCCAATCAAAATAAATTATTGTAGTACTGTGATAATTAAAAAAATTCAGTGCTGAATGCATTTTAGAGATGTTTAAAAATTGCATTTTAGTCGAAAACTGTTTCATAATCAATGTTTTATGTACGATGAATCATTTTTGTTTATACCTTCTTTTTTAATGATTATTTTTTTCAATGTAATAGCTTTTATTTGAAACAAATTAGTCCTAGATGTATTAGATTGCAACAGTTGAATGATTAAAAAAACTGATATATTGGCAGCACATGCCTTCTCTTACGAAATGCAATGACTTCCTTCAGAGTCAAATAATGGTGTCACATATCCACAGCACAATGTTTTTGACATTGAATCAACACCAAATAAATTGAAACTGGAGACTTTTGCAAGTTATCAGTCCAAACAGAATAACTGAATCAGACTCATTGGAAAAATATGTATTGAAAAGAAATAAGCTGTTAATTAATATACAATGAAAATAATTAACTGTTGCGCCAAAATAGAAAGCTAATGCAAAAAGCATCGTCTCTCGTGAATTAAATCTACGAGAATGATGTTAACAGATTATTTGCATAATATCGCATATGGAAAGTGAACATATTTGATGATATCTACCATTTACTGTATTCACGTGCCAGCTCCGTAGTCTAGAGGCATAGAGCAAGCGTATCCTTGTACTCTGTAAGTATATATCTCTGCTCCGGAGGCAATCGTAAAGTATGAACCTTTAACTCAGATGCAGTTAGTCATTATACTACCCTCAGAGGGTTTCATTATGAGGTATTGATATGGTTTCGTAAAAATTGGTTATCTAAAAATAACCCAAATACAAACTTTTGTCGTTGCCTTACGGATAAGGGAAAACACAGAGACTAAGTTGTTTCAATCTAAAATGTTTATTAGTAACACACATAACTGATAGCTATTGTTTATTACTAACACACATAACTGATAGCTATTGTTTATTACTAACACATATAACAACAACTAGCTGTAAAGCTAAAGACGTCTGTATACAAAACGTACATTAAATTGCACATTCCCGTATAGAAACTGAACATGAATACTTATATAAAACCTTGGTGATCCATGAAAATTGGACTACTCGCAATAATAAAATACGAGCCGCTGATGCTTACCCAATTCCTCAGCAGACGTAAGCATCCTCAGCAGACACACATAACAGCAACTGGCTGTAAAACTAAAGAGGTCTGTATACAAAACATACATTAAATTGCACATGCCCGTATAGAAACTGAACATGAATACTTATATAAAACCTTGGTGACCCATGAAAATTGGACTACTCGCAATAATAAAATACGAGCCGCTGATGCTTACCCAATTCCTCAGCAGACGTAAGCATCCTCCGCAGACACACATAACAGCAACTGGCTGTAAAATTAAAGAGATATGTATACAAAACATACATAAATTGCACGTATAGAAACTGAACATGAATACTTATATAAGCCGGGGCTTGGTGATTCATGAAAATTGAACTACTCGTATTAATAGAATACGGGCTGCTGATGCTTGCCCAATTCAACAGTAAACGTCTGGATTTTTTATAAGTCACTTTTGTAGACTTCATCCTTTTGATCATGATTGTACACATCTCATCTAGTGCCTCTTGCTATCTCATCTTAGAACTCGCGAACGTGGGAACTCACAACCACTGCGCACACTCCGTCCCGGCCGTCCAAATAGTTGCTCAAGTCCATTGGATGAGTCGGACGGTCTGGGTTTTCAACCACTAAGCACACGAACATGCTCAAAACCCAAACTAAGCCAAGCCAAGCCTCCTTCTCTTTTACCAGGACAAAAAATAGTTTTCCTGTTCTATTAGAGAGTCGCAGAAATTGTTAGCTGCCTCAGGATTGACCTACATAACCGATTCAGTAAGACGTTGTTAATTTAAAGCAAAACATAATTTAGAATGTAAGCCAAATGAAATCATCATCAAAGGTTATATAGGCGTCACAGCTGGGTTGTGGGTTCAAATCCCATCTGCGCGTATGGATGTCGTGGTGTCAGTAAATGGTATGCAAAGTGTTCCACTCGCATTGTCAGCGTCATATTACGGCAAAATTATTCACGACCCGGCTGCTGAAAAATGGGCAAATATCTAAGTAACCAAGTGCCTGGCCATTAAAAAATACGTACTCAAGATCTACGTCTTCGATACAATAACGTTGAATGCAGATGATTGAATACCTGTATTCAGCGCTATGTTAATTTTAATACATATGTATTGGACAATCCAGTTGTTCCAGTTGTTAACGCGAAGGGATTGCATTCGGATAACTCGAATCCATTCCCGACTCTGCCCAAACTGTTCTAGTGTTCACCCGGAGTACCGCCAAGTTTAATATGTGGGTCTGGAAATCCTTCTGAGATGTTAGTGGTAGAAAAAGAAAGACACCGTTCCTGTGAATATTGCCCCCACTGGGTTCCGGTTTAAATTGGGTGACACTTTGAGTCTGTTCAAACAGGTACCTTACACTTTTGGGGCATTTCGGGCGGTCTTGGTCGAAGAAGAATTTTAGTACATAATACTTGTATTCTGATTATCTGAACTTGGATTATCTGGACTTAGATTTATTAAATAAATTAAATACCTTCTCTTTTATTTTCCCTACATACATAATGATTGCAAAGGGTAAATATTGCTTAACAAGAATAAAAAATTTTAAGAGCAACAATTTTAAGTGCAAATATCCAACCTAATGAAATGTACAAATTTAAAGCTTGCAAACAACATAAAAATAAGCATTCATTATGAGTGTTAAAGGTACACGATTACTTAAATAACAACTATGTTTTTTTTAATATACCCATCTCGATAATTAATTACTTCTAAATATGAATTCAATTCTTAAAAGCAGTTCCTGGTTTCAAAAATTTTACTACGTTAATAAAAAGCTGAAAGTGGTTGAGCAGCACAAAATATTCCATTGTTCATCTTCTTTTTATATGTATTCGAAATATTTTTCTATTATAGGAGCAGTTAAAATAGCTCATGTAATAGAAAATAAGAGTTCGGCGTAAGAAAGATGATTAATTGAAAATATGTATCAATATTTTTACGGTACGAGGAAAGAATAAAGGAACAGTTTTCAATTACAACTGATATATTATTGAAAAAATTTAATTTCTGTCAAAACGTACTCATTATGTAATTTAATCAAGCATTGATATCAATTGTGACCGTTTATGTTTAGATGTATACGATGTTAAGGAGGTTTTTTTTTTTTCAAAAAATTTTTTACATTTGCTTTATCATCTGTCTGTTCCAATTTTTTACTTTCCCTGCAATACATGGTAATGTATAGGGAAACTATTGGAATCAGGCCGAAAATCACAACTCGAGTTTTCGACGGATCTACACGTTTCGAGACCTCTAGAATACGAAAAAACTATTTTTAGCATGAAGTCTGAGTCTATCTGTCTGACTGTGTGTCTGTCTGTGCGATGTATGTATCCACTCTAACTCAAAAACTTATGGACCGATTTTCATAAAATTTGGTAGGTAAGTCACTAGGGTATGAACCTGGTGCTGATTAGTTTTTGGTACGATTCATCGAAACAGAACCCGCCTTTTTTTGCGAAATGACCACTAAAAATTTCATTTATTCACTCTAGCTAAAATACTAATTGACCAAATTTCACAAAATTTGGTAGATACGTTACGTGTATGATACTCTTGTACCGATTAGATTTTGGTAATAATCGGAAAAAAACAACCTGCCGTTTTTACGAAATGATCCGCAAAAATGTCATGTATCTACTCTGGCTGAAATACAAAGTGACCAAATTTCACAAAATTTGGCAGATAAGTTACTTGTGGGATACTCTGGTGCTTATTAGATTTTGATATTATTCGGAAAAGAACAACCTGCCTTTTTTACCGAATGACCCTCAAAAATCGCCAAAATCCTAAAAAAAACTACGTATGTTCAAATATATCAATTAAATGCTTTTTTATACGTAATTTTTGATGAGGAAAAGAATAAGAACAACTCTATTACTCTGGGACTAACCGTTCTCGAGATATTTGAGATTTTTCGCATTTAGTTATGCTACATTTGGAAAAATGCCCAATTACCTAACAAAAACAGAAATTGAATTAAAAATGCAAATTTAGTGTTATATTGTGCAATTAAACTCAATTTAATGAATTATTAAAGAAATAAAAAATGCATTTGAGTCTGCAGGAGAAGTCATGTGTTGCCCACATCAGATTTTTCAAATTCGATTCATTCTTTAAATTCAAAATTGAAAATATCAATGTTGTGAGTTTGTTTGTTTGCCTGTTCCGTATACAAATCCACAGTTTTCGCCAGATTCATTTTTATAGGCTTAGCAGCGGAATTTAATTAAAAGTGTTTGTGTGTGTGTGTGTGTGTGTGTGTACAGCAGACGATTTTTATTTAACTTAAGCAATTTAAATAATTTAATGTAAACAGAATATGACTTTCCCTACAGAAATCAATGCTTTTACTTATATAACTTCAAAATAATGATGTACGAGATCCACGACTTAATGCTTTAAACGTGTAAAATTGAATTAATATTTGGCGCATTTTTGGGTGACAACATGTAATTATATTTTGAAGTATCAAATTGTCTTATATTTTGCACAAATCCAACTTAACAATTGTAAATATTGCTAGCATTTGCTAAACAGTATATATATATATATATATATATATATATATATATATATATATATATATATATATATATATATAATATATTAAAGGATGCTAATTATTAATTCAATTTGGCATCATTATTGTAACTTTTACACCGTTTCTTCTAATTTGTCGATATTTTCCTCAATTTGGTACCAATTTTAAACATTCGCTAAGTTGGCCATTAGTGTGTCAATGTGGCTTAATTTATCTCCAAATGTTACATATTTGACGATAAAACATACATATATGATGATAAATACTTCCTTAAAGGAAGTAGACATATGATAATTAGATGAAAGTCACCTAATTATCATATGCTTTATTTTTATATGGAAGTATTGCATTTTCTATTCCTACAAGCAGCAGTTTTATTTATCGTGATTGCTGACAATACTTATAACTTTTCAATTTTATGTAAATTTTATAATAAATTTATTTTGAAAATCGAGCAATATCGCGGGAATAGTTCCAGCTAGCATTCTTTAATTGGTATCATTCGTTTTCAAATAAAAACAATGCGTTTAAGATGATTATTTATTTATTTAAAATTATTCAATGGCCTGAATTTTTATAATTATTTTAAAAATCCATTCGAGGATTTGGTGGTTTTCCTAACGTTCGTCTTTTTTCTTTCGAAACGTTTTATTCATTCCTGGGATATCGCTTTCACACACCCACACTTACATACACACACCCACACACTTATACACACACACATTTACATGCATACACACACACACACACTTATACACACACACACATTTACATGCATACACACACACACTTACATACACACACACTTACATGCACACACACTTGCATAACACATTAACATACCCACAAAACTTACATACACACACAATAACATACCCACACGTTTACATGCACACACACACTAAAATGCATGCATAGACACAGAACATCAAAACGTTTGATTCGAGTTCTGGGATGCTTGAAACATACTCTTGCGTCGAAAACTCGAGTTCGAATTTTCGAACCCGTCACAATACTTTTTATATACATTATACTATGCACGTAGGGATAGTAATAATAAAGAAATTGATTTTGAAAATAAATTTCATAAATGAACAGAATTATTCTTTTGACTGGGTGTTAATACTGCCTTGTGATATTAGACCATGGGAATGTTTAATATTTTCAATTTCAAGTTATCTATTTTATTTTGTAAAAAATTATTCAAACCCATATATTTTTAATTAAGTTATTTCCATGGCTTCTTTTCAAAATATCTTGTATGTGTTACGGATAGATACAGTTTCGTACATCATTTTGTATCAAGTGGTATTGGCGATACCTTTGAAAGCATTTTGTATATGGTATCTTTAAATTCTAAAAGTATCTTGCATATTGTATCTTAGATACAGATTAACAAAGTATCTTGTATCGAGTATCGGTAATGCTTCTAAAATGTACATTTCCTAGCTCTGATAGGGAAATTAAAAATATGCTTAGTAGTCTATCTGAATGCGAAACTATTTAATAACCAATACAATTTTTAACAGTTTCCAACATAGTTTTAAAGAGTTTATAACTTTGGTCATTCTGTCTGTCTGTCCGTTCGGACGATAACTGCCGTAACAAAAGACTTCATGATCAAAATGATCAAAATAAAATTTTAGCATGTTGTTGAGACGGTCTGTGAAACATATTGGAATGAAAATGAATAATATTACCCAAATAGTTTTGGATATAACACGGTTGAAAAAATAAAATACATTGAACCCTATGGGCCTAATTTTTCAAACATTTTTTAAGTTGAGTTAAAAATCGCAAACTGCTTCGAAAATATTAGGAAAAAATCTGATGTGGGCAATACATGACTTTCCTTATATAATGCAATGAATTTACTACTTTTACAGTAAAAAAAATAGGTTTTTCTTATAGTAGATATTTATATTCTTTCCAAGATTTTGAATTTTCGACAATTAGTCGTCATTTTCATTGATGTAGCGTCATTTTTATCCATTTGGCGAGATTTTCGTCAATTTGGCAACATTTAAAAAATTCGCCAAGTTGGCGACATTCCGCCAAATTCGTCGCCAAAATCTCGCCAAGCTTTACTGACGGAGAAATAAGTTATTCTTATAGCAGATAAATGACTATTGGAGTTCAAATACAAAAGTATTACACGAAATATCTTTTCTCATGAATGGATCGAGCTAGATCCACGAGAATGCTGTCACCAACTTTATCCCATGGTATTACACACGAAAAGTGAACATGTTTCTCAATAAGAAATATATTTTTCTTATTTTATGACTTTTTGATAATTTTTTTGAAAAATGTGCAATATCTCGAGACCGGTTCATGTTAGCGTTCTAAAATTTATGTTAATCGTTTTCTAATGAAAAATTACATAAGAAATGTCTATTTGCGTAACTTTTTTAGCTGTTTTGATTTTTTGACGATTTTTTCAAAATTTCACTCGCAAATTTAGGGGGTTCTGAACATTCGATTACATTTAAAAATAATAGGCTTCCAGTGTTTATAGATTGTGATTTTTGTACCAAATTTCGTTCGAATCGGTCCATTCGTTCGTCAGTTATCGTCTCCACAGACTCACTGACACACACACACACACACACAGACACACACACAGACATCACTTCAAAAATGTTTGATTCGTGATCAGGGATGCTTGAAACGTGCTCTCCCGTCGAAAACTCGAATCCGAATTTTCGACCCCGTCACAGTACTTTCCTTATACATTATGTATATAAGGAAAGTAATATTTAAATTATCACAAATGTGTAAAAAATATCAGCAAAATATGGTAAGCAGTTTTTTAAATAAAAATTTAAATAATAATTACACCCATATTATATAAAGAGATTACTTAACTCATTTCAAAATAAAATATGGCATCAATTTTTTTCTCCTGTGTAAAAATTGTGATGTTTAAAGATTGTTTTAATTTATATTGAGTGTTGCATCCGTCCGAAATCCACTTTCTTTTTCACATAGTCTGTGTATCTAAATTATGTGCCAACGCAATTGCAATATTTTTTATTTGAAATGATCACTAAAATTTGATTATTCCTACAACAGAACCTAATTTCTATAGCATGCAGAATGGAAACATATCACGCGATTGTAAGATGAGTTGTATAAGTATTGTCGAAGTTTTTCACGCAAAATTATTTAGCTCTGGAGTCTGGAATATAAGTGATATGAATCAAATATTCATGCATTTTACATAGAGAAGCAGACGATTTAGAGCATTGCTATTTTTGATGACGTTTTAAGTTCCCAAGTACAAAAACACTAATGTGGGCAGCACATGACTTTCATTATGTAATGCAAAGAATTTACTACTTTTACAGTTAAAAAAATGTTATTCATGTTATTCTTATAGTAGATACTTATATTCTTTCCAAGATATTGAATTTTCTTCAATTAGTCATTTTTTTCATTGATGTATCGTCCATTTTTATCCATTTGGCGAGAATTTCTTTAATTTGGCAACATTTAAAAAAGTCACCAATTTGGCGCCATTTTGCCAAAATTGTCGCGAAAATCTCGCCAAGCGTTATTGAAGGTGAAATAAGTCATTCTTATAGCAGATAAATGACTATTGGCTTTCAAATACAAAAGTATTACTCAAAGTATCTTTTCTCGTGAATGGAACGAGTTAGATCCACGAGATTGATATCACCAAATTTATCGCATGATATTACATATGAAAAATGAACATGCTTCTTAAGAGTTAATATTTGTTTTTATTTTACCTGATTTTTTGACAAATTCATTTGAAAAATGTGCAATATCTCGATAACGGTTAATGTTAGCGTCCTACAGTTTGTGTCAATCGTTTTCTAAAGATAAATTACATAGGAAATGTATATTTGTTTAACTTTATTAAAGGTTTTGATTTTTTGATGACTTTTTCAAAATTTCGCTCGAAAATTTAGAGGGGCGGGTTCTGAATATTCGATTGTGTTTAAAAACAATAGCCTTCCAGTAATCATGGATTGTGACTTTTGTACCAAATTTCATTCAAATCGCTCCATTCGTTCGTAAGATATCGTCTCCACAGTCTCACTGGCACACACACAGACACACGCACGCAAACATACACATACTTTCACACACACACACACACACACACACACACACACACACACGCACACATGGTCCCTATAGATGCCTCCCCCACTTGGCTCCGGTCTAAAATGGGTGGCACTTCCCGGCCGTCCAAACAGTTACCTTACACCTTTCTGGTAGGTCGCACGGTCTGGGTGTCAACAACACATACACACACACACACACACACACACATACTTTCATACACACACACACACACATACTTTCATACAGACACACACATATACTTTCACACACACACACATATACTTTCACACACACACACATATACTTTCACACACACACACAGGGCCAACGGCCGTACCGTGCTGAAAACACCGGTTCTCGTTAGATCACCGAAGTGAAGCAGCATCGGGCGTGGTTAGTACTTGGTGGGTGACCACCTCGGAACGCCGCGTGCAGTTGGCCATCTCGGGTGCGGTATCCCCGTGGTTTGCGCGCTAGATTTGCACGCTGCCACAAATGCCGCCGTGTTCATGCGGAGTACGATCACGTTAAACATGTGGGTCCGTAAGTCCTTCCGAGAGGTTGGTGGTAGGGGAAGGAGGGTACGGTCCCTGTGGATGCCTCCCCCACTGGGTTCCGGTCTAAATTGGGTGGCACTTCCCGGCCGTCCATACAGTTACCTTACACATTTCTGGTAGGTCGGACGCTCTGGGTCTCAACAACAACACACACACACACAAACACTTACACTTACACACACACACACACACACACACACACATACACATGCACAGATATCACCTCAAAAATTTCGATTCGTGATCAGGGATGCTTGAAACGCGCTCTCCCGTCGAAAACTCGAATTTAAATTTTCGGTCCCGTCACAATACTTTCCTTATACATTATGTATATAAGGAAAGTAATAAATTATTGTAGAACTGGGAGAATTTAAAAAATATTAGTGCTGAATGTATCATAATCCTTGCTTTATGCATGATTGATCTTTTTTGTTATGTGTTCTTATTAACCAAAGAGATATATTCAAACTGTTAAATTATGCCTTTTCTCCAATTTATCAGTCACAAAAATGGAAATTTAAAACATTGCTCACAAATTGTATTTAAAATGTACACAAAGGATACAAAAGACCTTCAAATCGATAAACCGAAAACTTCTCTGAAGATGTCAAAGACACACATATATTTAATCAACAATAAACTTCTTTCAAATGTATTTTTGCATCTTTTTGAACATTAATATCTTATCAATGCGAATTCACAAATTTTGCATACAGAATCTTGTTTTGGAATTTATATTTTCACATTGAATAAAAATAATAAATTATAAAAAAAAAAAGAAATATTCCAAACTTCATCTTGTTTTTAATTATGTATATGAATCAATCATCTAATAAGTATGAAGTTAAACAGATAAAATATTTCTTGAAATGTATGATAATCTAGTAAATAAATATACGTTTAATTCTTTGTTTGAAGAGAAAGAGAAAGGAAATAAAAAATATAAAAATAATCGTTAATTTTTTTTTAAATATATTATAATGGAGTAAATAAATATACGTTTAATTCTTTGTTTGAAGAGAAAGAAAGGAAATAAAAAATATAAAAAAAACGTTAAATTTTTCTAAATATATTATAATTTTTCTTTCTTTTTCCTCAAATTCATATTATATAGAATTCATAGGAAAGTTTTAAGCATAGCTTTCACTACATAAAGAAAGATCCATCTGTTACACATTAAGTATATTTACAATTAAGTTACTATGCCTAAATAAAAAATCTGATGTGGGCAGTATATGACTTTCCTTATATAATGCAATGAATTTACTACTTTTACAGCAAAAAAAATAGGTTATCCTTAAAGTAGATACTTATATTCTTTCCAAGATATTGAATTTTCGTCAATTAACCGTCACTTTAATTGATTTAGTGTCATTTTTATCCATTTGGTGAGATTTTCGTTAATTTGGCAGCATTTAAAAAAGTCGCCAAGTTGGTGACATTCCGCCAAATTCGTCGCCAAAATCTCGCCAAGCGTTATGAATGGAGAAATAAGTTATTCTTACAGCAGATAAATGACTATTGGCGCTCAAATACAAATGTATTACTCAAAGTATATTTTCTCATGAATGGAACAAGCTAGATCCGCAAAAATGATGTCTCCAAATTTATCGCACGATATTACATATGAAAAGTGAACATGTTTGTCAACTTCACATTGAATAAAAATAATAAACAGTTGTCAGCAGTTAATATATTTTTTTTTAATTTATGGGATTTTTTGATAAATTTATTTGAAAAATGTGCGATATCTCGAAAATGGTTCATGCTGGCTTTCTAAAGTTTGTCAATCTTTTTGAAAGGAAAAATTACACAAGAAATGTCTATTTGCGTAACTTTATTAAAGGTTTTGATTTTTTAATGATTTTTTCAAAATTTCACTCGAAAATTTAGGGGGTTTTCGAACATTCGATTGCGTTTAAAAGCAATAGGCTTCCAGTATTCATGGATTGTGATTTTTGTACCAAATTTCATTCGAATCGTTCCATTCGTTCGTGAGATATCATCTCCACTGACTCACTGACACACACACACAATTTCACACACACTTTCACACACACACACAGACAGACATCACCTCAAAAATGTTTGATTCGTGATCAGGGATGCTTGAAACGTCCTCTCCCGTCGAAAACTCGAATTCGAATTTTCGACCCCGTCACAATACTTTCCTTATACATTATGTATATAAGGAAAGTTATAAATGTAACTGCAGCGCTCACGGTGGAAGATTTAAAAAGCTTTGTTAACTAACTCAGTAAACAAGCGAAATAGATAAAACGCTAATTACAAAGTTGTAGATCATTGTCTGATAAGTTGACTTATTTAAATTGTTATAAAAGGATTTTTTTGACAGAATATGAGTATAGGCTAATTACAGCCATTTTCAGGAATTATAAAAGAAACACTATTTACTTACGGAGGCGTTTAATGTACTGTCTTTTCAAAATGTCCTACGTCAGCAACAATGCAAATCTGAGTTCGATAAAATTTATAAAAGTATACTTTGGAAAGCATTGCAGGTGTCATTACGTTACAGTCCCTGATGATTAGAATTTTAGACAGAAATTTATCGGCTTTCACATCCGCGTTTCGTTTCCTTCGTGATGTGGTGTCGATCCTTTCTTGTTAGTTAATGGTAAACAACTTTTTAATTGGCTTTATTCTCTTTTCTCTCTATTGCCAAGTTCGTTATACTAAATATTTAAATTCGCCACTAGGCTAGATGCAAACGTTTTTATTTGATTGAACATGAACGCTTTGAAATACAAGATGCTTCAAAACAGTGAACAACGGGAGTTCTTTTGAACTGTTAGTTGTAGACAAACAGCTTCAGTTGCAAACATGATTTAGTTATCCCTATTACTGCAATAGTGACGCCAAATTGACTGATTAATTATTAAAAAATATTATATATGGACGACATTGCTTAATGGGGTTTCTATCAATATTGATAATTTTCAAGTTAGTTCTGTACAAAATATAAGTTAATGGCGTTCTTTAAAATAGTTTTACACGTTGTCATCCGGAAAAGCGCCAAATGTACAATTCAACTTAAAAAAACATTGTACCAGAGATATTATATATAATTTTTTCAATGTAAAAGAAGTAAAATCATTGCATTATATAGAACAAGAAAGATCAATCATGCATAAAGCATTGATTATGTAACACTTTCCAACTCTAATTTTATTTAAACATCTCTAAAATGCGATACATAATATTTCTTAAATTATCACTTTACTGCAATAATTAATTATATTTGAAAATTTAAAACTTCATCGAAAAGAACGAACTTGATTCAAATGACATAATCGAAATATAAATCGCCTGGCTCTCTGTGTAAAAGCAGTAAATATCTCGTTCATACATTTTTATTTCATTCATAACAGTACTACAATAATTTATTCTACTTAAAAACTTAAAATCATGGAGGCCAAAGTAATGTAACTTTATGCATAAAACTTCATCGAAAATGTCTGCCATTAAATCGGCTGCTTCTCTATGTAAAATCAATGAATGTTTCATTCATATCATCTATATTGCAGACTCCAGAACAAAATAATTTTGCGTTAAAGAAATTCAGAAATTCTTATATAACTCATTTTACAGCCTAATCTGTTTACATTCTCCATAAGTGAAATTTCGGTTTCGTTGTAAAAATAATCAAAATTTGAAGATGATTAAAACTCAAATATATTCTAATTGGGTTGTTTCAGAATACAGATGCACAGAAGGCAAAAACAAAGCGGTTTTAGGATGGATACAACATTAATATAAATTAAAAAGAACTTTAAAAATCACAATTTGACACAAGATGTATGGCATTGATCATTTAAACTCAAATATATTGTAATTGCGCTCTTTTGGAATACATATGCACAGGAATTAAGCAAAATTAGAGCGGATTTAGGACGGATACAACACTAAATATAATTTAAAAATAATTTTAAAAATCACGATTTTGACATAAGATGGATGCCATATTTTATTTTAAAGTGGGTCACGTCACCTCTTCATATAAAGGGTGTAATTATTATTTTAATTTTTATTTAAAAAACTACGGAATATATTTTTCTGAAAATTTTTTATATATTTTATGGGATAATTTGAATATTTTCTACAACTTTCGAAGCAATTTGTGAATTTTAAATTCGCTTAAAAAATATTTAAAAAATTAGATCCCATAGGATTCAATGTATTTCATTTTTTCAACCCGGATTCAATCCAAAACTAATTCGGCGATATTATTCATTTATATTCCCACAGATTCCACAGGCGGTCTGAGCAACATACTAAAATTTCATTTTGATAGTCGTTTTTACGGCAGTTCTCGTGCTAACGGACAGACAGACAAACAGACTGACAGACAGAATGAACAAAGTCGCAAACACTTTTCATTGTAGTAAAGTGTTAAAAAGACATGTGTTGCCAACGTCAGCATATTTTTATCAAAATATTCAAACCATTTTCTCAATTATTAAACTATATTTTTCTCTACAATTTAGGAGGAACATTTTAAAATAAAATAATTGAGTCTCTTTTTATTCTCTGAAGAGAAATAGCGTTACTGTGTTTACCTAAACCAGATGAACCATAAATAAAAATATTACGAAGGGGTAATTTTTGATTGTAATGTGAGTATAAAATTAAAAGCATATTTAAATTTTAACTGTTCAGACAACTGGAACTTTCGGAAAAATAGTTTTTACATAATTGAGGAATATATTTGCTTGTACTAAAATTTTTGTAAAAAATTGTGAGTGCGATTAATTCAGAAAATTGTATTAATTCACCCAAGACGTGTCCTGTGTTTATCAATAAATAAAGCACTCCTGAAAAGACGTTCTTGTTCTGCAGTGAGCTAAGAGAATGGCTTTGTATAGAAGAATATTTAAAAAAAAATATTACAAATAAACAAAGTTATTTTCGTAAATTTCTGAAATACACTTTTTTTATGTATTTGTGAATTATGTTTTATTGTGAAAACTGATTTTTTTTCACGCCGTTGTTGACTTTTTAATTTTATATCAGACGCCTACTATATCCATCACTTGCACATATTTGCAATGAATAAAATCAAAACTGTGGATGGTTCCGTGTCGCCGTTCTGTGGTGGCGCAGGTTTCCTGCTTGGTTCTTTTGCGGGCGGGTCCTTGGCCTGTGGGTAGTGGTTTCGGACGTTCCAGTTGGAGTTCCTCTCTGGGTCTGGTGGCAGTTGGCCTCGCTAGGTGGAGTGTTGGTTTGTTGTCCCCTTGATAGTTCCAGTGGTGCGCACACTGTGTTTCAGGATTAGTGGCTTTTTCTGTCTGGTGTGATTTGTTGACCCGTTGTTCTTGCTTGATGCTTAGTAATCGCCTTCTTCTCGGACGATTATTCAGCAGCTCTGTACCTTCAGGTGAGTACATTGAGATGGGTTCACAATTAAACTATAAGAGCACAAATAATAGTTATTGTATTATTTGTGCTTTTATGCGTTTCTTACATTTTTCTTACCTTCTCCTATAGACCAATATATTTTGACAATCTAGACGCAATCACCAGAGCCTCTTAAATCAGTTCGGAAACTTTACAATACCATTAGCTTGTGGATAAAATAGTGCTTTCTCCAAAATTATCAATTTAGAGACTTTGAAAGACAAAACACGTTATAGAAGACTTCATGAACAAACTGCGAACACTTTATCAAGTATTCAGTCTTTATGAATATGATAGACATGCTATGTTTCATAGTTACTCGTTAAATTGTTATTTCAAATAACATGACAAATTATCTAAACTGATTATGTGCTATTTTCTTTTCAGATTGAGGTTAGTTGTAACTTCCTTTTGACTGTTTCGTGTACTACACTGTTTAAAATTGGAAGGTGAGTGTTATTTATATATGTATATATAAATGGTATTATATCATTTGTGTTAAATTATTAAATATATTAAATGATAACCATCACTGTTATACATACATCTGAATTGCGAATCCAGTCGATTATGTCATCTTCTTACTTAATAAATGAAGATGCATGTATGAGTGAGTGTGTGTGCAGTGGGTAATATAAGGTCGTACGAACATGAAATTTGGTATACAGGTACTTTCAGAACCCGAATAGGTACACCTCACTAGTTGTTATTTCGAATTAATTTTTCAATTATTTTATGGTTTAGCCCGAATATCAACGATTTTGGCCGATATTCCCACAAATCGGTTCTTTAGCGTCCAAAAATATTATCACAAAGTTTCCATCTTGACACCGTCAAAAAGACCGAAAATGTCTCTTTCAGACAAACTGCGAATAGGAACGTCACGATTATTAGGCGATTTTCTGTGAATTTTTAAAATACATATACTTTTCGTCCGTTTTAAATCCCTCTGATTTTTATATTGGGATATACAGAATTTGACTTGACATCCGTCGTTCATTTCTTCCAACACTTGTCTAAATATCACAAATTACGCAGAAAAAATAATTACATAAACCCATTTGTTGATTAATTATAGTTTTTTTATCCGAGGCACGTCTTTGATTTAATTAAGGCGATATCAGACAAGCAGACCCCGGTATTATAGGAGATATTCTGCCAATTGAAGCCACTCCGCCGCAATAGGGGGAATTGTGCTCTATTTCCGAAGTTGTACTTATTGAAGTGCTTTTTGTGAGTTTTAAACCTCTCCGATGCGCTTCGAACTAATTGAAGTCTGGGGTCCACTTTAAGACGCGACTGCGCATACTCTTAAAGCCTGTCTTTACTCGTTCCGGTGCAATCCTTGCTGTGGTTTAGATTAGGCGTGCATTTAGATGTGATTTTCAATTATGCACTTTGCTTTTTGCATTGCGTTTTCTTGAGAGGTCATAATGGGTTATGGTGTTCGTATTATTTATTAGTGGGCGATTATTTAAGACCTGGTGAACGCCGAGTTATTCGTTCTAGTACATATTAAAGAAAGATATTTGGAATATACTATCATGGAATTTTGTACACAGGTACTTCCCGGCGTACACAGGTGCATCTTGACGTTATTTTTTCTAATTTCTAATTAATTTTTAGTTGTTTTATATTTTAGTCTAATTTAGACCGATGTGTGCACAAATCATTTCTGTAGCTACCTAAATTATTAGCACAAAGTTTCTAGCTTGACACCATCAGAAAGATCGAAATATTTTCTTTCAAACAAACTTTGAACGAAGTCGATACAATAAATAGAGAAATATTAATGGATTTTTAAAAATATACACTTTTCGTGCATTTCAGCTCTCTCCAATTTTCAAATTATAGCCAATATAGAAAAATGAATCTTTCAAGATTTTTTTTAACCTGAAGTAGAAAAGAATCGGGAGGGAACATTTTTAGTGTCCCCCCCCCCCTTATTCCCATCCAGATTCTGATACTGAATCGATATCAGTCATCATCTCTAAGCTATATTTATAGCATATCCTGAGAAATAGATATTTCCAGAAAAATATAATTTTTTATTCGGAAGTGAAACCTTACGAACTGGAAATAGGAACCCCTTTTGCTATTGCTGCAATTTGTTGCTGAATGCACGCCAGTCTATATTTGAGCTCTCTCTATAGACAATCCTAAGAAAATAAAGTTGCAAGGACAATTTTTGAGCCGAAAAATTCTTAGTGAACCACCCTATATCTTTCAGACTTAAATGCTTAATCGATATTAGTTATCATCTAAACTCTATAATCAGTCTTGAGAAATAAAATCGGCATTTTTGAACCGGAAATGGATAATAACCGGAAGTGGAAATTTTACACGACATCCCCCCCCCCCCCCAATCTTGCATTCCCTTCTTCTTCAGAATATAATATTGAATTCAAATCAATCATCATTTAAGCTCTATCTAAAATAAGATCATGAGAAATAGATGTTTCAAGGCAATACATTTCTACAAAAAAATTTTCACCAATTACATTTCAATGTTAATTTAGCCATTTTAATTTCAGTGCCCTGGTTTCAAAAAAATTCTCTATATCATTCAATGCCAAGCAGCGGGCAATTTAATTGCTCAAAAAACTTTAAAATGTACCTCATTTTTTGTCGCCCATTCAAATTTATCTTCTAATAAGTACGTCGTGGAAAAAAACATGAAATATTTCTGCAAATGAAAATTAATTAATTGAAAATACGACGCAGTAAAAATTGTTTTTGTTTGGGGAGAAATGAAAGAGAGTAAAAAAAATTATGTTATCAAATACTAGAAATGTGCATTATTGAAAGTATTTCAATTCATTCCACACATCCATTTTATGAAGTTTAATCAAAGATTGATTTGAAAAAATGACCATTTTATCTTTAATTCAAGTATAGGGTATTTTTAAGTGCATTTGTATTTATAATTGAAGATTGGGTGTACATAAAAAAAAGTCCAAAATTTATTGCGTGCATTTTTAAATATTCAAATTGTCTGAAGCTTGGTGATTAAATTTAATTAAAGTTTTATTGATTTTATAAAGAAGTATCAAGGGAAAAAATATCAACGTGCCCAATGTATACATTAATTCAACTAACTTATGCATATTACCTGCAAAGTCTTTTTAATTTTCGATTATTTAATACAACGGTTGGAGTGGCTCTTTTATATTGAATAAATTGTTGATTCTTATGCAGGTACTGTGTAGACTGTATATACCTAAAAATGTAAGAATAAGATTTTTTTTTATCTTGTTTCAACATTTTCTAAATATATATTGTAGGAAAAATAGGGATTTTAAATCATGCTTGACTCCATTGACGTTAGAGCAAACTGCTATTATAGTAAGGCCAAGTGCAAAATCAAATCCGCCCCCCCCCCCCCCAAAACACGACCACCACTTGTAAGAACAACTAGCCATTTCTCCCGTGCTTCCCCATGCGTAGTGTTCTTTAAATGTGACACTTATACACTTCATCAATGTTGTTGATAACCAATTTTATGTAATATTCGATTTTTTCGTTGATCTGGAAGCAGAGATGCATCGAATGAGACTAAAACCGAGATTCGTGCTAGATTGAAAGTGCTTTAGAATGAAGCAAAGTAGTTTCAAGGTTTTTAACGCTTTACAACAAAGTTGAAAAGTGTTTATAACTTTGTTCATTCTGTCTGTCTGTCTGTCCGTTAGCATGATAACTGCCGTAAAAATGACTTCATCAAAATGAAATTTAGTATGTTGTTCAGACGGTCTGTAGGATCTATGGGAATATAAGTGAGTAATATCACCCAATTAGTTTTGGATTGAACCCGGGTTGAGAAAATGAAATACATTGAGCCCTATGGGACCTAATTTTCCAAACATTTTTTAAACGGATTTAAAATTCACAAATTGCTTCGAAAATTTTAGGTAATATTCAAATTGTTCCATAAAATATATAAAAAAAAAATCAGCGAAATATATTCAGTAGTTTTTTAAATAAAAATTAAAATAATAACACCTTTTATATGAAGCGATCACGTGACCATGATATGAAAAGATCACGTGACCCACTTCAAAATGATATATGGTCTGGATATATGATCTTGTCTCCAAATCGTGAGTTTTAAAGTTCTTTTTAATTCATATTGAGTGTTGTATCCGTTCTAAAACCACTTTATTTTTGTTTACATTCTGTGCATCTACATACTGAAACAACTCAATGACAATATATTGAGTTTAAATGCTCATCCAAATTTGATTATTTCTACAACGAAACCTATTTTTCACCTATGTAAAATGTAAACAGCAAAATATGTAGAATTAGTTGTATTAGAATTGCTGCATTTCTCTTTAACACAAAATCATTTAGTTCATGGAGTCTCCGTAGCTGATATGAATGAAATATTCATTGATTTTATAAAGAGAAAGACGATTTTTTCGATGAAGTTTTACGCATAGAGTTTAATTACTTGTAGCTCCATGGTCTTAATTTTTAAATAAAATGAATTATTATAGTATTGTGATGAATGTCATGAATGGGAAATTATTTATAAATGAAATGTAGCTTTTATAGAGAGCCAGGTGTGTTATTTTTCTATGACGTCATTTGAATGAATTTAAGTTGTTTTCGATAAGTTTTCAAATATAATAAATTGTCGTAGTATTATGATAATTCTAAAATTATTACCGAGAAATGTATCACATTTTAGAGATGTTTAAACCAGGCAATTTATTTTCAATGCCGTCATTTGAATGAAGTTCATTTTTTTCGATGAAGTTTTAAGTTTTCAAATATAATAAATTAATGTAGTATTGTGATAAGTTTTAAAATATTACCGAGGAATGTATTGCATTTTAGACATGTTTAAATAAAATTGCATTGAAGTTGGAAAGTGTTTCATAATCAATGCTTTAAGCATGATTGATCTTTCTTGTTTTTGCTTAAATTCTGTGCATCTACATGCTGAAACAACGCAATTACAATATATTTGAGTTTAAATGCTCATCGAAATTTGATTATTTCTACAACGAACCCTATTTTTCACTTATGTAAAATGTAATCAGTAAAATATATTGAATCAGTTGTACTAGAATTACGGTATTTCTTTAACACATAATTATTTAGCTCATGGAGTCTCCGTAGCTGATATTAATGAAATATTCATTGATCTTGCAGAGAGAAGGACGATTTTTTTCGATGAAGTTTTACGCATAGAGTTTAATTACTTGTAGCTCTATGGTCTTAGGTTTTTAAATAAAATAAATTATTTTAGTACTGTGATGAGAATGAAATGAATAGGAAAATGTTATGAATGAAATGCTGCTTTTATAAGGAGAGCCAGGCGTGATATTTTTTCTATGACGTCATTTGAAAGAATGTCAGTAGTTTTCAAATATAATAAATTATTGAAGTATTATGATGATTTTAAAAATATTACCGAGGAATGTATCGCATTTTAGAGATGTTTAAACCCTCAATTTATATCTCAATGCCGTCATTTGAATGACGTTCATTTTTTTCGATGAAGGTTTAAGTTTTCAAATATAATGAATTAATGTAGTATTGTGATAAGTTTTAAAATATTACTTAGGAATGCATTGCATTTTAGAGATGTTTAAATGAAATTGTATTGAAGTTGGAAAGGGTTTCATAATCAATGCTTTATACATGATTGATCTTTCTTGTTTTATTATTTCTTTGCATCGTCACTCCTAATTCGAATTTTTGAAAATTTTGATCTTTCCTTTGGTCTCGAAATTAAGACGGATTGAATGGCACCAAAACCAAGGTTCTATCTATAGTGGAAATGCTAGATAATTTTTGTACGTCCTCATTTAGTCAGTGAATTCAGTGGCTATTCTACAGATTGTAATTTCAGACTCCCGCGAACAGATGCATTGACAAAAAAATAAGTAAATAAATAAAACGCACCCAAACAAAACCATCCGACAACCATGAAAGTTGGTAAATAGCTAAGTCTATGAAAGTTGGTAAATAGCTAAGTCTATGAAAGTTGGTAAATAGCTAAGTCTATGAAAGTTGGTAAATAGCTAAGTCTATGAAAGTTGGTAAATAGCTAAGTCTATGAAAGTTGGTAAATAGCTAAGTCTAAGAAAGTTGTTAAATAGCTATGTCTAAAATAGCTACGTCTGGAAAATAGCTATGTCTGGAAAATAGGTATGCCTAGATATGCAAATGCTAATAATTTAGTGCGATTGCGCTTAGCTGAGCTGGAAAGCAAGGTGACCGGATTGTCATATTAAACCACCCTGGTCGTCTCTTACTTGATTGTGAGCAGCTGTTGAGAACATTGGATATTTGAGGATACGCATATATAAGGGACAGGCTCTGGGCGACCCAGATAGATCACTTGGACAGAGGATCGCTTGAAACAAGCACGAACTGTTGCAACGGCGCGGCGTCTCCATCATCCATAGATTTAACCATCCAAAGATTTAACCACCACCATCCAGAGATTTAAGCACGAAAAAAAAATCTTTGCACGAGAACTCTGTATCTTCTACCATTGGTAAACGAGTATAAGAGACACATTTCCCTTCATGGCGTCCCTTGCACCTTCTATCATCAACACTCCAATATCGTCAATTTCGTTTGTAGTGATGGTGTGATAGATATGCACATAAGAGTCAACACATGACATTGGATGAGTCAACACATTGGATGAGTCAACACATATGACAATAGGTCAGCAATTAGTAATGATCAAGAGACATGGATAATATAACAGTTTTCAGGAAATTATGTGTCATTATGTGTTATCTTTCATAGCAGGTCTACAAAGAACCATTATCCAACAGGATATTGCTCGCCCGTCTTGGCTTGTCTGGTATATTTTCATTGTTTTAGAAACATATTAACATTAAAGTGCACAATGCAATATCAAGCAAGTGAAATTCAACAAGTATGTGGTACTAACTTCATTCACAATATGAAATGTTAATGTAACCCTTATCCCTAGGAAATATAAGTTACATACACTAAATAAAATATCTTAAATTAGAATGAATAATGAAATTGGATAAGTTAAAATAATCAGTATCATGTATCTATGTATCTGCATGGGAAGTGTCAATGATGGTATCTTTCTCTACAGATATGTAAATTATTATTCTGCATTTAATAATTAAATTATTTTATAATGATTTTTACATTCTGCATTTAAAAGTTATATTATTTAACTATTATTGTATTTCAATCGACATATAAAAGTTTTATTATTTTACTATTTACGTTATGCTGTTTAAATGATAAACAATTTCCGTCGTTTATTATTCTAGAAACACATTAGATACGGACATTATTGGTAGTAAATTATTTTTTGAGCAGAATTAATCCTATAACTTATTTCCTCAAATATATTAACCTTAACACAGTAAACTCAGCACATAGCATACAAATAAAATTTTAAATAAATATTTTATTATATATTTAAATAAATATAAATATGTCATCAAGGAATGTAAAATATGATCAAAGTAATGCTCAAGATGTTCAAAGTCAAGCAATGCAAAACTTTTCTTGACTTTGAACATCATGAATTGAGATTTTCAAAAGCATGGATCAAAAATAATGCAATTCTTTCATGTTTTTACATCTCTTTTAGGAATTAATTACTTAGCCATTTCAACTCAGCAGAATCTAAAATAGACTACATGGCTTCAAAAACATTTCTATTAAACTCAAGATATAACACTAGATGATTAAATTGGAAAAATTCAAAATATTCTCTTGTACTCCGCTTGTATTATAACCATCCAAATAAATGTTCTAATAAGTACGCTGCAAAAAGATGAATATTTTTTTAAGTGATTTATAATTAATTCACAATGGGGTACAATTAAAACATATTTTACGGAGGAAAAAGAATGACAATAACTACAATTTCTACAAATTCTTTATTACGAATGGTACAATCTTCTTTCATTAAATGAAAACTGTTTTAATATAATAAGGGATGTTATGTAAAAGATTACCATATTTTGTTCAAATTAATTCTATTTTTGAGTGTTCTATGCGTGTTTACATTTCCAATTGTGAGCAGGAATAACTCAATATCCAATAAATTTCTTAAAAGAAATCACGAAAAATGGTTTTCTGTCAGTTTTGAAATGTATCAGAAATAACAAGGTGACGCAGCAAAAATCCTTTATCGCATTGAAAATGAAGCTTATATTGCAATGAAAATAAATTTCAATGAAATAATAAAAAATATATTTATTCTCTCTAGACCTGGAGATGCAAAATTCAACAAAATAATTTTACATGACATCATAAAGTATTTGATCACATAGTTATATTTTCTAATAAATAATTATTAACTGCTTCCATATTGAAACATTCTATTTTATTCACAGCAATCTTTTTTAGAAGCAATATATCATTTTGAAAAGAAATATTTTTCTCAATTGTGTGCCCAGAAAGCTGTCAAAAATAAAGTTAAATATTCTTTTGAATGAAAATTGTTTCTTCGCAGATAATTTGGCTTATATATAGACCATTTTTACTTTCCTTATATACATAGTATAATGTATAAGGAAAATATTGTGACGGGGTCGAAAATTCGAATTCGAGTTTTCGACGGGAGAGCACGTTTCAAGCATCCCTGATCACGAATCAAACATTTTTGAAGTGATGCCTGTGTGTGTGTGTATGTGTGTGTATGTGTCAGTGAGTCTGTGGAGACGAATCTCACGAATGAATGGAGCAATTCTAATTACCTTTGTAACAAAAATCACAATCCTTGAATACTAGAAGCCTATTGTTTTAAACACAATCGAATGTTCAACTTCCCCATAAATTTTCGAGTGAAATTTTGAAAAAATCATAAAAAAATCAAAAAATTTAATAAAGTTACGCAAATAGAAATTTCTTATGTATTTTTTCCTTAGAAAACGATTGACATAAATTTTAGAACGCTAAAATGAACCGTTCTTGAGATATTGCACATTTTTCAAATAAATTTATCAAAATATTCCATAAATAGTAAAAAATATATATATATATTAACTGTTGAGAAAAATATTCACTATCATGCGATAAATTTGGTGACATCATTCTCGAAGACCTAGCGCGTTCCAATCATGAGAAAAGATACTTTGAGTAATACTTTTGTATTTGAATGCCAATAGTCATTTATTTGCCATAAGAATAACTTATTTCTTCGTCCATAACGTCTGTCAATATTTTGGCGACAAATTTGGCGGAATGTTGCCAACTTGGCTTTTTTAAATGTTGTTAAATTAACGAAAATCTCGCCAAATGGATAAAAATGACACTGAGTCAATGAAAATGATGACTAACTGACGGGAATTTAATATCTTGGAAAGAATATAAGTATCTACTATAACACTAACTTATTTTTTATTACTGTAAAAGTTTACTGTAAAAGTAATTCATTGCATTATATAAGTAAAATCATGTGCTGCCTACATCAGATTTTTTTAATTTTTATTAGTATTATAATTATATTAAGCAAAGGCTTTTTGTCTTGATGTCTTCACTTGTGAAAGCAGAATAATAGCTTTATGATTGAAAATATTAAATTTTTCTATAAGGTAACTTTTATTAACTATTGAAAGAAAAATGGGATGATTAAGTTTGATGGGTGAAAATGGTTTAACGGCAATAACGTCTTGTAAAATGGAACTCCAATAAATCTCCAACTATAATATCTTTGTAGGGTTTTCAAAGGGCTTCACATTACTAGCTACAAGTTACTGTTCATAGCTAGAAAGATATCGAAATTAGAACCACTTTTTCCAAAATATGTCAAAATATTAAAATATCAAAATTATATAAACATAATATTTAAAAAAAAATAAGAACACAATCCAAAATGCAGTTATTTATGCTTGTAGCACTTTCAAAAGAATACAAATTACACCTTTGCATCTAGAAGTGGTGCTCAAAAGGTAGCCAACAGGGATTCATAGCTAGCACTTTTAGTTTTTGAGACACAAAGACTAAAATCTTTAAAAATCGGAAATTTATTTAATCTTTTTAAAATTGACAGGACGATTGCTCAAATACTATAAATGCTTTATATAAACAAATTATCTAAAATCTGTGTAAAAACTAGGTTGTATATGGAACATTGCACATTGTTTATTAATATCTTTAAAAGATTAGAAGATATTGTGAGTGAAAATAATCAAAGTGAAGCAAAACCTCGTTTAAACAATTTTTACTTATTTATATATTGATATTCTTTTGGAAATTTTAATTCAAAATATTTAAATATTTAAAGTATATTTTCATATTCAAAAGTGATATTTTCCCCCGACAAACCAAGTATAAGTTGTTTACATCTTTATTGATTAGATAAAAATGCAAGGTTTTTTAAATATTAGATAAAAATGTAGGTTGGAGATATAAAGCGTCCAAAAGTGTTTGCGTTTTATGTAACTCTCCAATTTCACCCGAATAACCCAACCACAGACGTTAACTATTATACACTATTAATAACATTTACAATTAATAACATTTACACTATCAAAATGTGCGGAGCGAAACAGCCCAGTGGTTAGCGCACGGGAATTGAACTCGGCATTCCCGGGTTCGATTCCGTCTGTTGCCAAAACTGCCGACGTGTTCACGAGGAGTACGAACACGTTAAACATGTGTGTCCGCAAGTTCTTCCGAGAGGCTGGTGGTAGGGGAAGGAGGGTACGCTCCCTGTGGATGCCTCCTCCACTGGGTTCCGGTCTAAATTGGGTGGCACTTCCCGGCAGTCCAAACAGTTACCTTACACCTTTCTGGTAGGGTGGACAGTCTGAATCTCAACAACAACTATCAAAATGTGCTCGACCATGCTAGTATGCATGTAAATATTATATAAGTGTATTCTAACATGTGAATTAGCGCATAGCTAAGCTGCGGATTATCTTAACTGGAAGTTGCATATCTGCAGATAATCGGATAACGTTAAAAAATATAATAAATAAATAACTGCAAACTACTGTACATATTATAATTTCAAAATACTGCCCAAATTAAAAAAAATAAAGTTTGTTTCTTTTAAATGGTATGTACATTAAATGGTATGTACATTAAATGGTATGTTTGGTTTGTGTTTGCCTTTAAACATAATGTTGTTAATGGCCCAAATGTGACGTCATCATATAACTTACCAAAAGTAAATATTTTTGTTCATCTTTGTACATAATCCTTGTGTTCTTTAATGCATAAACACATTTGCTGTCTTCATGTACAATTTTGAGTTAATCAAAGCTTTATTTTTCCATTTTTGTTGATTTTACCATCAGTGTTTAACATTTAGAAGACAGTATACAACAATGCCTAATTTCAATGGATGCAGAATGTGAACAAGTGATTATAAGATGAGTTGTATAAGAATTGCTGATTTTTTTTCACACAAAATTTTTAGCTCTGGAGTCTGGAATAAAAGTGATGTGAATGAAATATTCATTGCTTTTACATAGAGAGCCAGATGATTTATGTTACGATGACGTTATTTAAATAAAAAAAATTTCCATGAAGTTTTAAGTTTTCAAATATAACAAATTATTGAAGTACTGTGATAATTTAAAATATATCAGCGCTGAATGTATCGCATTTTATAGATATTTAAATAAAATTGCATTTCAGTTGGAAAGTGTCTTATAATCAATGCTTCATGCATGATTGATCTTTCTTGTTTCTAATAAATAGTTTAATTATTGGAAGGTAGATTTAATCTAGCTACCTTCTGCAGCAAATGTAGGA
>OX578138.1:51195156-51371006 GCA_951213105.1 Amaurobius ferox
ATTCAAATAACAGCATTGAAATATAAATTGCCTGGTTTAAACATCTCTAAAATGCAATACGTTCCTCGGTAATATTTTTAAAATTATCATAATACTACAATAATTAATTATATTTGAAAACTTCATCGAAAACAAATGAACTTTATTCAAATGACGTCATCGAAAAATATAAAAGCAGCATTTCATTCATAAACATTATTCCAATCCTTTCATTCCTCGCAATACTATAATAATTTATTTTATTCAAAAACTTAAAACCATGGAGGTACAAATAATTTAACTCTATGCTTGAAACTTCATCGAAAAAATCGTCTTCTTCTCTGTTTAAAATCAATGAATGTTTCATTCATATCATCTATATTGCAGACTCCATGAGCTAAATAATTTTGCTTTTAAAAATGCAGCAATTCTTATACGATTCATTCTACATTCTTTGGTGTTTACATTCGCCATAAGTAAAAATTAGGCTACGTTGTATAAATAATAAAAGTTTGATGATCATTTAAACTCAAATATATTGTAATTGCGTTGTTTCAGTATTTAGTTTTCAGAATTTAAGCAAAAATAAAGCGATTTTAGGACTGATACAACACTAAATATGAATTAAAAAGAACTTTAAAAATCACGATTTTGACACAAGATGGATGATATTATTCATTTATATTCCCATCGGTCCCACAGACCGTCTGAACAACATACTAAAATTTCATTTTGATAAAGTCATTTTTACGGCAGTTATCGTGCTAACGGTCAGACAGACAGACAGACAGAATGAATGAACAAAGTCATAAACACTTATAAACTGTGTTGTAAAGTGTTAAAAACGAAACTTTTTCCTAGGAGTTCTACTTTCTAACTCCCTGTTCTTTCCAAAGGAGAAAGTTGAAAATCGTTTGCTTAAAACGTGAAAGAGAATTAAAATTTTATCTCTGAGTTTGGTGGGAGATTTTTTCGCTGGTTAGTCACTTTCTGAATACATGAATTTTTGATCCATGAACTTAAATGGGAAATCTATCGCCATGGTTTATTTCTCACAAGTTTTACTCAATGATAAATATTAAGAAATCAAAATGGCTATTTAATTATTAGCATTTTATGAGGAAGACTCTATCTTATATCATGTTGCTCGGCAACGCAATTAAATGTGTTTGCTAATGTTTATAATTAATTTTCGATTTAAGTGAGAAATAAATAGATATAAAAATATATCTTATAAATGAACGGTTTGATTTTTCTTTTGGTTATATTAATTGCGGACTGCGTACATCGCTTTCATTTATTTTGGCAAATAGTTTTCAAGCTTACATATTGTATTTAGCTAATAAACTCATATATTGTGTTTAGCCAATGAACTCATTTAGCAGATTGTTGAAACAGAAAATGAGTAGAACGGGTATATCTTCTAATACAATTTTAGTGTTTCCATTTACAAACGCAACCAGGGTGTTTTATTCAGATCTGAAAATTCAGAGCTACGAATTTGGCGGGATATCGCTAACTTGTGAACTTTTCTTAAACGTTGCCAATTGACGGATATGTAGCCAAAGTGATTAAACGAGGCAAATCAATGAAATGTATTTTGTTCTGTTAAAATGTTAAAAGAGAGTACTGAAATGATGTTCTGATAGCATTTGTCTGTTAGTCCAACCGTTCTAATTAGTAACAAATTTAGTGAATTTTTAAAATATCACCAAACTGATAAATATGTTTGCTAATTCATAAAATATCTTGAAATTGATAAAATTGAGCTAAATAAATTAAATTAATTGTGTTTCGTTAGGGCACAGTATTGTGATGATGTTTAGTCAATTTGTCGCTAAGTGAGACTTTCAGTTCTACAGTCTCACTTGGCGATAAATTTTGCGATTTTTTAAAATGTCGCTAAATTGACGAAAATATCGCCAAACCTTCCCTAGAGATAGCGTTATTCAGACGATATTTTTTCACCAATTTATTTGAAGCAAATGATATCATGTCACTTAGTAACAGATTTAAATCCAATGTGTTTATGCGGCAGACGATTTTTATTAAATCTTTTCCGATTTGAATAACAAAGATATGTATATAAAATAAATTTCATTGTCATTGCATTTTTAACTGGATAAAATATGTTACGATCTTCAGGTTCAAACATTATTATTATTGATATTTTCGGGGATTATTGATTCAGAGATTATTGATATTTTCAAGTTATTATGCCATTGCTTCATTGCCTCGAAAATTATTGAATCTCATATATTGTACGTTGTACGAGAAATCTACAAATACACGTGCATATCTTCAAAATCTACGAGAATATAAGTAGTACAGGTATATTGGCATATATTTTTGGCATATATTGGCATATATTGGAATCAAGTACGGCCTTCTGGTATGAAAATTACGGGGATTATTGATATTTTCAATTTAAAACGCCATCTGTTTTATTTAGGCAAAGATTTTTGAGACACATTGTAATACGAGTAATCTTCTACTAACACTCGGACATATTTTCTAATCTACGACATTATAAGTTGTACGGGTATATCTTCCCTTATAATTTTATCACTTTCATTTTGACATATATCGGAATCAATTACTGCCTTCAGATTTAAAGATTACGGGTTTATTGAAATTTTCAATTTTTACATGTAATCTACTAATACCGGTTATATCTTCTAATATTCGTGTATATATGTAGTACTGATCCTATACAATTTTAACGCTTTTATTTTGCATATATTGATTCAATTCCATATGTTTTGTAAATTTGCCTGCAAAATGGGCCAGGATGTTTTATTCTTCAGTTCTGCCCGTGAAGCTAATTTTGTATAGCGAGAACAGAGATTCTTATACTTCTTTTCGGAGCATTAAATTAAATATTTTAGCAGAATATTTTGATTAAAAATGTCATGTAGTATACTATAGGAATTTGCACATGATTGTGTACTTTAAGTTTCTTTATATTATATATATCGTACGAAGAACGGGTATGCTGCTAGTATTTTAATATTTTGAACTTTATGTTTTTCAAAAAAAAAAAAAAAAAAAGTTATCTCTGTAGAGTGAGGTTTTTTCTTCATTTTTCTTATTTCACTCGAAATATCTTCGAAATTATAAAACATAGATATAAATAGCAGGCGACAAAAATATGCAGTAAGAAATTTAGTTTCTAAACCTATACTTAAAAAAAAATCTTTTATAGTTTTTGAGGAATTGCTTTGTCAATTTAACGAAGATTGAAACTTCAAGATTGCAATACTTACATTTCAAAAATTAAAAGTGCCAAACTATGGTAAACTACTCAAGAATTTGCAATGCGCAAGAATTTATAACTCTTTGAAAGCCTTACAAATGTATATATTTGAATTTTGGAATAAGCTCTTAGTTTTCTTAGTGGTTATGATTTCGATATTTTAATATTTGAACCTGGATATCCCACTTTGTGAGAAAGCTATAATATTTAAAATGTCACCATAGTGTTGAAGCTCAGTGTGTTTACTTACCCTTTGTTGAGATATTGGCATAAAAGCACGAGATATTTTGCTTTGTTCAAAAATAGTTACTAAGTTAAATGAACTTGGAAAGCTTGTAAATGAAACACATGAATCCAAAAAAATCAAATAAACTTATTGAACTTCACTGTAGTCTTATTTTGAAAAATAATATTCACGCAAAAGCATTTCGGCTTCATCGAACTGGAGCAGCTCCAATTTTTTTATTACAAGCTTTTCCCTTTCAGTAAAGAAATATAGAAGGATTTTTTCACAGTGTAAACTGTTTTTGTCATGAGTAATACAATGCAACAAAAGATGTAATGCCACATATATTTCTATATTTACCTTGTTTTTTAATATGCATTCCAATCAATACGTGAGTCAAAACGCCAAATTTCTGCAAACGGAAACTAATTAATTGAAAATATGCCTTGATACGAAAAGTCCACGGAGCAAGAATGAAAAAAAGTACTATCAATTTCTATGATTGTATTATTATTAAAAATCATTTTTTCTCATTTAGAAATTCGATTTTTTGCAATTTAATCAAGGGTTGATATAAAAAGTTAACACCACATATTTAATTTCATGAAACTGAAAGATCTTTTAGATGTTTTATGGACTTGTATTTTAATACAAGTTGTGGCTCGTATTTTTTTTCTGCCTTTTAGTGTCCGATTTTAAAAATAATTTTCATATCATCTGAAACATGACGATTAAATTAATTGTTTCTCTATTTTTAGTTATTTTGTATCAAAATAGCATCTGAGGTATTTGCATGAGTCTGTTCTCGACTTTTCACTCATTTAAATTCCATAAGCTTATTTTGTGTTAGAATAGTATCTGGGGTGTTTGCATGAGTCTCTTCTCAACGTTTCATACATTTAAATTTCATAACTTTATTTTGTGTTAAAGTAGTATCTGGGGTGTTTACAGGAGTCGCTTCACGACTTTTCACACACGTGAATTTCATAAGTTTATTTTGTGCTGAAATAGTATTTGGGGTGTACATATGAGTCTCTTCTCGACGTTTCACACATTTAAATTTCATAAGTTTATTTTGTATTGAAATAGTATCTCTGGTGGCAGGAATCTCTTTTCGACGTGTAACACATTTAAATTCCATAAGTTTATTTTGTATTAAAATAGTAGATGTGGTGTACTGCATCTGTTATGTATGCATCTCTTCTCGACGTGTAACACATTAAAATTTCATTAGTTTATTTTATGTTAAAATAGTATCTGGGGTGTATGTAGGAGTCTCTTCTCGATATTTCACACATTTAAATTTCATTAGTTTACTTTGTATTAAAATAGTATATGTGGTGTATGCATGCAACTCTTCTCGAAGTGTAACACATTAAAATTTCAAAAGTTTATTTTATGCTAAAATAATATTTGGGGTGTATGTATGAGTCTCTTCTCAAAATATTTCACACATTTAAATTCCATAAGTTTATTTTGTATTAAAATAGTATCTGTGGTGTATACATGAATCTCTTTTCGCCGTGTAACACATTAAAATTTCATAAGTTTATTTTATGTTAAAATGGTATCTGGGGTGTATGCAGGAGTCTCTTCTTGACGTTTCACATATTTAAATTTCATAAAAATCAGTATACTCATCCTTTTTACACAATATATAATATCCTGCTCTAAGTCTTCGGACGAGTCGGTTGGTCTGGGTTTTCGACAATATATAATATCAATAAAATTAGAATTCACAATTATGTGCCAATTCTTGTAATATTCTAAATGTCACTCAAAATATTCTATTAGAATATATAATTTAATTCTCCTAAAAAAGAAGTATAGCAATATCTATTCTCGCTATACAAAATTATCTTCGGATAGATCTGAAGAATGAAACATCCTGGTCCCTTTAGTAAACAAATTTTGCGAAACTCTGAGGTCAAGTCATTTTAAATCCAAAGTCCGTAATTGATACAGTCCAATCAAATTCGTAATGCGACCAATTTATGAAATTTATTTTTATATCCATTTCTTATATACATCTGAAAAAATTAATAAAAATCGCATAAACACATTTGATTTAATTGCGTTGCTGTGCAACATGATATACTTTTCTTTCAATAAACGTGTTGATAAAATATCGTCTGCTTAAAGCTATCTTTATGTAAGGTCCTTGTGTTATTAATATCTCGACAACCCCTGGTCCTAATAAATAAAAAAAATTATATATATATTATAACTATATTAAAATTATATTATAACTATACATTCGCAATATAGACTAAATATTAAGTGGAGTTATTTCAAGGCTGCCCACAAAATTTTATGAAATTCGGTGCAGCACCTTCGGTCTAGTTTCAGTGCCGATGAACCAAAAACACATACATACAGATTTTCAATTCTATTTATACAGATTTCTGTTTCTCATTTGATTTTTCTTTCTTTTCATACTCTCACAAGAAATTACTGTAATATAATATGTTAGCATGCGTACTTATCAATACTTATTACAATACTAGTTTCAAGAATCCCTTATTTAAAAATTGAGAATTGTTCAGTATGTGTACATTTTAACATTTATTAGTATAAGTTATTAAAATACTTTTCAATTCAATTAGTTGTTTGATTTGTTGAACGCCTAATTGTACAAGTTATTGTTTCCCATGTTAGAAATAATGTTGGGTTTATGTTTCGTCAGTAACTGGTCATTGAAATACATTATAATAATTATATAACATTATATTTAATATATAGTTAGGAATATGTTCTCATTGCAGATATCAGCGCTCATGGATCGGTTGCACACTTATTATGCATGAATAAATAGCTTAT
Source organism: Amaurobius ferox (assembly GCA_951213105.1). Lineage (NCBI taxonomy): Eukaryota > Metazoa > Arthropoda > Arachnida > Araneae > Amaurobiidae > Amaurobius > Amaurobius ferox. The sequence continues at coordinate 51,201,438 of OX578138.1, forward strand.
CAATGAAAACTTTGGAAAAGTTTGTCGCTTTCTCTTTGGAAAGAAAAATCTGATATGGGCAGCACATGACTTTCGTTGTATAATGCAATGTATTTACTACTTTTACAGTAAAAACAAAATAGGTTATTGTTATAGTAAATACTTATATTTTTTCCAAGATAATGAATTTTGGTTAAATAGTCGTTATTTTCGTTAATTTAACGTCATTTTTATCAATTTGGCGAGATTTTCTTCGATTTGGTAACATTTAAAAAGTCGCCAAGTTAATGACATTCCGCCAAATTCGTTGCCAAAATCTCGCCAAGCGTTATGGACGGAGAAATAAGTTATTCTTATAGCAGAAAAGTTACTATTCACGTTCAAATACAAAAGTATTAGTCAAAGTATCTTTTTCCATGAATGAAACGAGCTAGATCCACGAGAATGATGTCACCCAATTTATCGCATGATATTACATATGAAAAGTGAACATGTTTCTCAATAGGAAATATTGATTTTATTTTACATAATTTTTTGATAATTTTTTTTTAAATGTGCAATAACTCGAGAACGGTTCATTCTTGCGTTCTAAAATTTATGTTAATCGTTTCCTAATGAAAAATTACATAAGAAATGTCTATTGCGTAACTTCATTAGAAGTTTTGATGATTTTTTCAAAAGTTCACTCGAAAATTTAGGGGGTTCTGAACATTCGATTGCGTATAAAAACAATAGGCTTCCAGTATTCACGGATTGTCATTTTTGTACCAAATTTCGTTCGAATCGGTCCATTCGTTCGTCAGTTATCGTCTCCCCAGGCTCACTGACACACACACACACACACACACACACACACATCACCTCAAAAATTTTCGATTCATGATCAGGGATGCTTAAAACGTGCTCTCCCGTTGAAAACTCGAATTCGAATTTTCGACCCCTTCACAATACTTTCCTTATACATTATTGTATATAAGGAAAGTAATAATGATTTCAGAAGCACATAACGAGATATTTTCTAAAGTCGCAAACACAGACATTTTACCCATAAAAAGAGATTTTTCGTCAGCAGCATGGTCCATCTGTAGCCGAATCGAAAGAAACCAGGAATAAATACAGAGACGGGTTAATAGCTAGTGTATCGTTACTTGTCTGCCATCGTGGGTGTATTTGCAGGATACAAAGGTGGGTCTAAATTTCCAGGTAAATAACACTTAATAAAAAACACCAGTAAACGAACACGGGAACAATATGCGGCTAATAACTATCTATATATCTTATAAAGTCAAAAGACTGTCAGGTACAATTAAACAGCAATTAAATATTCAACTTATTCACAAATCAGAAGATCATATTCTTAACATACTGACATATTCATAATCACTTTTGCTTGTATCACTTCCAACACCCAACTGAATTATATACAGCTTATACACACTTTGCTACACACCCCCCCCCCCCCCCACCACCACCACCACACATACACACACTGGTTTCCGGTCTAAATTGGTTGGCACTTCCCGGCCGTCCGAACGGTTACCTTACACCTTTCTGGTAGGTCGGGCGGTCTGGGTCTCAACAACAACAACACTCTGCTACAACCCCGGCCGTCCCAATGGATGCTCTCTGTTTTCGGATGAGTCGGACTGTGTGGATCTTCAACACTCTGCTACAAGGCCCAGACCAGAGGACTAGCCAAAAATATGGCTAAGCATCAAATTTCCGGCCGGGAAAAGCGACACCCCAAAATAAAGCAGGTCCAATGGACCGTCCAATCCTACCAGACAGAATTATTAAACGCAAAAATGACAAAGTAGGGCTACATTTCTTCTTTAACAAAAGCAGGTAATAATATTGACATTCCAATATTCTAAATATTTTACAATTAGCATATCAAATACACTATAATAGTATATCAAACTGAATACAAATCCATACAACATCTATAATAAATAACAAACATAATAGCCGTAGTTCTATTCAGCACCTGGCTGAATGGTGGCGACATGGTGACGGAACTACAGTGAATATTGTTCAGCATTTGGGTTACTTGTGTGTCCATAATAGGATATTTTGTCAATGGGTGCCATCTGGCGTAGACATTTACGGTAATGAGGTTGCGGATGGTCTAGCCAAGGAGGACAGCCTTAGGAGTTCTATTGACGGTGGCTGTCTTTCTTTCTCGGAACTTGCCTCGCGAGTCAAACTTGAAATCAACTCCACTTGGAAAAAGGCCCCCGTGCATGAGTGGTATGATTGTAGCCGTCCTGGTGCTGCTTTGATTGGGGCAGGCAGTAGGGGTGAACACACGGTTCTGGCCAGACTCCGCAGCGGCCATCTTCGTGCTCTTCGGCATGTGTTGGGTGCTAAGGTTTATCCCCTTTGCCCGAAGTGCAATTTGCCTCAGACCTCTCCTGTCCATGCCTTGACATGTATGGGATGCCAGAGGAGTCAGCTGTGCTCCAGTCCTGGAGTAGTTCTTCATCGTCTGAAGACTCACGGATTCATGGACTTGATCTGATGTTGCTGACGGTCAAGTGGGACAAGAAACAACAACACAAACATAAAGAGTAAAATAATCCAATAATGCCAGACTGGCAAAGGAAAAACATAGAAGGATATGCTCCATCCAATAGAGCACTTTAAACCCTATTAATATCCTCGCAGCAACCCAAATTGAAAATATAATACAGTTACTTTACTAAAACAAAATGAGAACCAAAAACAATCCAAACACCAATCCGAAAAACAACCCCAAGAAAAACCCCTAACATTACCCTAAAAATACCAAAAACACCAGTGCCATCAATTAAAATCAGCTCTACCATTAGTAATGTCATAAGCCACCTGTACAGATTTCCGAATCCTCGCAATGGACGAGGAGCTAGACAAAACCCTGCTAAACCAATGTGCCCGGTACTCATCCAAAGACCTGGCCAGGTGGAATTCCCGACTAAAAACACGGTCAAAAATAAACACTCTGCAGGAAGCTGTGGAAAAGGCACGTAACTTGAAAAATTCCTAACCAATCTACAAAATTCGAAAAGTTTCTACAACTCGCCAGAAGCCGCCAAGTTGACTATACTTGTCAAATATTTCGCCGAGGTCAAGCGACCTTCACCTTCCAATATTAAGAAATGTTGTCTCTATTGCCCATAAAGATAATAGTAGAGCACCAAAATAATGCAATCTAATCCAATACGACTGTGACAAGTATCAATCGAAGACAGTTTTCTTATCGGAGCATACATATAATAAGGACATTTTCTTACTCTCAACTTGCTTTAAACGTTTTCTTTATATGGGTGCTATGGGTATGAACTTAGTCAACAATGCAGCCATGCATTGTGCAATAATGCAGCCATGCATTGTGCAATAATGCAGCCTGAGCCCTTTAAAATGTTGATGCCATCTGATTAGTACAGCGGTATATATCAGTATCTCTAGAGATTTATAAAACTCTGACACATGTTATATGATAGGGCGCGATAGCCCAGTGGTTAGAGCGCGGGAATTGCACTCGGTAGGCCAGAGTTCGATTCCCTCCGCTGCCAAAACAGCCGCCGTGTTCACGCGGAGTACGATCACGTTAAACATATGGGACCGTAAGTCCTTCCGAGAGGTTGGTGGTAGGAGAAGGAGGGTACGTCCCTGTGGACGCCTCCCCCACTGGGTTCCGGTCTAAATTGAGTGGCTCTTCCCGGCCGTCCAAGCAGTTGCCTAACACCTTTGTGGTAGGTCGGACGGTCTGTGTCTCAACAACAACATGTTATATGTTGTTGCCATTACAGTTATTATTATTTCATGCTGAAACCGGTCCATGCATGGAACCGGTCCAAAATGAAACCGGTCCACACATGCTGTTGAAATGAGAGAGAAATAACTTTAATTTCATTTGGATTTCTCATAAACGAATTATTCAAGACAATAATTTAAATATTTTCTTTTTTTCACTAAAAAGTCATTAAAATGAATACAGTTTTTATAAAAACATTTCAATGAACCTGAAAAATATATGTTGCAGCGCAAATCCCTATTTGCCGTGCAATTTAATGAGAAGCGCATTTAAACGTATTTAACAGTGCATAGAACCATGAAATTTGACTAAATAACTTTTTAAAGTTGCAAGAAAATATTAGCTCATGCTTTAATGGAAATGAAAAATTAAAGACAAATTATATACGCTATTAATATTGAAACTTTCTTCAATTCATAGCAGCTGGTTTTAGTTGTTCTTTATTACATGCAGTATGTCATTTTTATATATTTTTTTTTCTTGTTCGACAGAGAAATCGAGATTTTTCATGAACTTTAATATTATTTTTTTAAACATTTGATTTTGTAGATAGCTCTTTATATTTAATTCTTTATTTTTTAATGCGGATACCATCATGGTTGGAGTATCTCTGGCTAAAATCGGATCATTGTAAAAATGCAAACACTTTGGACTCTAACTAAACTCTCACAGGCCAAAACTTTGAACTTTCACCGACCTGGACTTTGGACTCTCACCGGCCTGAATTTTGGACTTTCACCGACCTGGACTTTGGACTCTCACCGGCCTGTACGTTGGACTTTCACCGACCTAGACTTTGGACTTTCACCGGCCTGGACTTTGGATTTTCACCGACCTGGACTATGAACTCTCATAGGCCTGGATTTTGGACTCTCACCGACCTGGACTTTGGACTCTCACCGGCCTGTCCGCAGGACTTTCACCGACCTAGACTTTGGACTTTCACCGACTTGGAATTTGGATTTTCACCGACCTAAACTTCAGACCCTCACCTGCAGAAATCTGAACGAAAACTAAGTTCTAGTTATGAACACTTTGAGAGTAATTTGTAGTCCTTTAAAAGCCGTACAATGGTATATAATTGGATTTTGAGACAGGTTCTTAGATTTCGACATATACTGGTTATAATTTCAATATTTTTATATTTTAAACTAGTTTGAACAGGTGATTTTAATTTTGATATTTTTATATTTTGAACTATTTTGAAAAGGTGGTTGGTTCTAATTTTGATATTTTAATATTTTGAACTGCTTTGAAAATGTCTGAAGAAGGCAGACCTCAACAAAAGATGTTTGCTATTTATACAAAACCATTTCGGCTTCATGAGACTGGAGCTACTGTCGTTGTTTTAAGAGTTATTGACTTAAAACATCGAGAAGAGATAGCTATTTCTAGCTACGACTGAAAATCAATAACCGTTCAAGCGTTAAAACAATTGATAGCGATCACAATTATGTGATATGTGCATCACATCCCTTTCTATACAGACTCAAATTCAGTTTATCTTCCATTATATAAATCAATTGGATTTTTTTATTGGGAAAGACAATTCAGCATTGTTAACCTTATCTCTCCATCGACCTCCCCCCTCCTCGTCCTTTCCAAAACACTGATTACGTCTATAAGCATTGTAGTGATTGTAGAAAATTACGGGAAGTCCAAGGCAGCATTGTAAAATTTTTCGTGGCAAGCAATAACAAGGTTAATTTAACATGACATCTAAATTGTAGTACTTCAGTCCATTAGGGACTGGAAGATGGAGTATTCAAATCTTTAGGGAGTTTTCAGATCATTAGGGAGTTTTCAGATCTTTAAAGAACATTTAAACGTAGATCACTGTTAACTGGAAATTGAGCAAGAGTGTCAGTTGGGAAGTAGCTATAGTCATTCCGACCCACTCTCTACTCAGAAGCATAAATTCAATCGGATATTTTATTGGAGTGTAACCTTAATATGCAAATGTGTTTTTCCTAATAAATGAACTATGACGGTGGAAGAAGCTCTTGCTAGATCTTTCCCAAAGTCATGATAACATTTATTTAGTCAGAATACTTTGTCTGATTATCATCAGAATATTATATAATATCCTAATAGGATTTTAATAAAAACACCGTGATGTTGGTAAGACAAAATGAAGATGCTCAATACATAAAGTACAATAATAAAGGCGCTATGCAAAATACTAAACGCATTTGTCAAATATGCCTAAAAATATGAACGCAGTGGAGCCCACTTTCGAAGTGTCTTACATTGTCAGCATTTTATAATTTCTCACAGCCTACAATAGGATATATTATTCCTAAATTGACTTTTAAATGTACCAACACACACTTACACCATCCAGAAGTAGTTGTTTTTATTTAAGATTGTGTCGACGTTAGAACCAAACTGAAATATAAACTTTGTAATCAATTATAAGTATTCTTAACATTTCCGTCAAGGGATATTGCTGCATGAAAAATTCTTCCAGTCGAAATAAGATTACTTTCAGACTGAAAATATTGTAACTCTAGAATGTGTTTCTTGCTTTTTTAATTTGGAAAAACCTTATGTTCTGTTCTAAAACATATTTATTATGAGTCATTTTTTTTTTATAATTTTCTATTAGATAACTCCTAGCATTAGGATGGCCATTTTTGACAATTAGTTAAATAATTAATTTCATTTTTGTTGCAAAAATAATATTTTTAAAGAGTTAATAAACATATTTGTGCACATATTGTCTTGTATCCTTTTATATAATTGCTTAATATTTTCAAAATTTGTCTTAGATATATTTGATCTAGTGAGAAGAAGAATTGTGCAGCATTTTATATCCTATAGCATTTACTGCATTCATAGGTACAAGGTTAAATATCAACTCTAAGTAGATTATAGTTCGATGTTGCATACATATTTTATATTATTGTAAATTTTTATTAACTTTCAGCTTAAATTTATTTGATTTAGTGAGATGCTGCATTGCAAAATATTATCCTTTACTAGTAATTACTTTCTCTATACTTAGTTACGTATCAACATCTAAGCAGATTGCAGTTCAGTGTTCATCCATCTTTCTATTTAAAGAGCAACTTTTGTCGCATCACTGGCGTTTACTGACTGCCCCGTTACTTAAATCTGCCAGAATAGAAGAAAAAATAATCTGGTTTCAAGCTTAATGCCCTTTTCCTCAAAAAAATATCTTAAAGATTCATGGACATAACCACATCTGAATGGAAATCGCGGATAAGCTGTCGGCGTGATCTTTTAAGTGCGGCAGAAAACCCCAAAGAACAGATGGGGGGACGCTTAAGATCCCCTTGAATGGAGGGGGGCACCAAACCATCCATCAAAAAGGAATTACAAGTGACGACGGTTATCGGCAAAGGCCCCTGAAGATGGGGGAAATGTTCCAGATCTTTTTTTATCTAGAGAGAGATTTCGTTTAGGCAATAAGAACGGTCCCAGAGGCATTACGTTCGGGGATTTAATTGCTGTGCTTGATGGACATTTCAATGCGTATTAGCTACTACTTTTTTGTTTGAGTATTTAGGTATGTGTATATGTTGGATTAAATCAAAATCTACTGAAAGAAGTAATTGGCTTTTTATTAACATTTTCCTAATGGACTTTAATGCCTTCTGCGTCTTGGTTAAGTTCATGGTAAAATGAATGAGGATTGATGAATAACTGATAATTTGTTATTGCTTGTAAGTGGTTGTAAATATATGGTAAATAAATCATTTCTCAGGCAACAACAAAGCCACTGTTGGTGTCTAGTGTATTTACCATTAGACTGCGGTGTAAGTAAAAAAATAGTTAAATGAATATTTTTATATATTTAGAATTATGTTATCTCTGCAGCTTTTTTTGTAGATTCTATTGGGATTTACGATTTTACACAACTATGAATTCTACATAATATCAAAGATCACCCGGCAAGAATCTTACCCGTATATAACTTCTTATTAATTACTGGAAATAGAGGATTTGCTGCTGCAAACTGAATATTTGCTACGGCAAAGTGCATATAGATTTGCTACGGCAAAGTGCATATAGATTTGCTACGGCAAACTGCATATTTGCTTTTCAATGAGAACAAGATTTGCAATACAGAAATTTTCAAGATTGAAAGCTGAAAATATGTCAGATTAGAAAGATTTAATGTTTCCTTCATACTGACTGCCAAAAAAAGAAAAACATCGGGAAAATCAACTAAAATAAACATAGCTGAATAAAGAAAATGACAGGTAACTGATCATTACTACTTTATCTGTTTTCTCTTGGTTTAAAAATGCGCATTAATATATCCTGTATGCCCTCAGACTTTTACTTTGAAAATATTCCTTTCCAATTGCACGTTTCTAATTGAGATGGACTTTATATGTATATTCTTGGGCTTTATACATGGTAAACTGTTTTGACAAAATAAGAGGGGTGATAGTACTCAAGACGAACAATATTTAGTATGGAACCTAGGGTCGCATTCCACTCTGAGTGCCCAGAAATGAGCAACTTCGAAACACGCCCAACAAGCACAAGTCGCCACTTCGGACGGCATAGCTGTCATGCCGGAGAAGTATCACATATCCAGAACATCACCGTCACTTCTAGTTATTCGACACATATTGAATGCCACATATCCCGGACGATGGATTGGACGTAATGGACCTGTGGCTTGGCCTCCACGCTCACCGGACCTCATCCCACTGGACTTCTTCTTCTGGGGGCACATAAAATCATTGGTGTACGAGACGCCTGTGGACTCCGTAGAAAATCTCGTCGCCAGAATCGTTGTTGCAGGGGACGGGATAAACACGACACCAGGTGTCTTCGAGGGGGTGCGCCAGCCGTTCATTCGCCGGTGTGAATTGTGCAACGGCAACCTTGACCGTTACTTTGAGCATCTACTTTGAGTCTTTCTCTGGTGTAAATAAATGGGATTATGCAACTTATGATTACGTTAATTCTCCTTATTTTCACTGTTGAAATTTCAACTTTAACTTTACGCTTTTCTGACACTTAGAGTGGAATGCGACCCTAGGTTTCATTATAAATATTGTTCGTCTTGATGGATACTATCACTTGTCAAAACAGTTTATATACACTCTGTATATTCTTAGATTTTATTCTTCAAAAAACGTATCACATGATTTAGAATGTCATTAATGTATTCATAATTTGAATGATGCAGTTATATTATTTTTTAGAGTGTGCTAATTGCAACTCTTCATTAAAAAAATTATTATATAAGACTGTTTTCATTCACATGCAGGCCAAACTAAAACTAACATCCGATGACGTATAAAAAAAAAATTCACAATCCAAGGCATTTAAACCAATGATCCATTTTTATAGGGTTTTCGGGTCCCATGACCAAGATTATAAAATATATTGATAAACAATAATCCATTTTCACTAAATCGTCAGGCACTGTTCCGGTAAAGGGTAGTGTTTGTCGAGCTTTGAGATCTAGGAATTTGATGTTTTAGTCCTTCCTGATTTTATGTTGACCTACGTTCAACCTTACGTTATGTTGACCTACGTTAGTAATCCTGGTGCATGAAATGAAATACAGCAAATATAAAGAGAAGCTACGGATTCTGAAAGAAAGAGATAGATTCGCAGAAGTTAAGCTGTCTCGGTTTCAAACTTAGAAGGATGGGAGGTTTCATTGAAGTTCTGAGTTGCTGAGTCGGTGAAAAGCAGGAATAGAGATTCAAAGCCTGAATGTTTGAACCCTTTCTCCGAAAACAACTTCTAAATTGCTTCAAACTTTGCGAACCATTTTTGCAAAACTTTGAAGTAATCTATTTATTATCTCATTGGGAAAATAAAAATATTGTACTGATTGTTATTTTAGCAAGAATGCGATTACTAGATCATAACTTTATTACCTAAGCATTTCTATCTTTCTGCATTTTCTGTCTTTATTCAGCAAGATGTAGACAAGAGTGAATAGTTTAAAAAGGTGCATTAATACTTAAATTTCACATCTAGACTTTGAAAAAGAGCAAAAAAGTGATAAATAGATCAGAATATAATTACCTAAGGTTATATTTTGAATTAATTCTCTTATTCAACAAAATGTAGTCAAGTGTGTGCTTTTAAGAAAGATGAGCGCGTAAAATTTTTCACCTAGACCTTGCAGTAGAACGGCAAAAATCGTAAAATTGGTTGTGACTGTTGAGGCGCCAGAACTTTATTGCTTATACTAATACAGATCACATTTTTACATGTTTAAGTAAAGTATTACTTATTGTTTACTTGAAAATGAAATGGCGTGTTCGACATAAAGAAAATCTATTTCAGTCAAAAGTTAATGTGGATTATATTCTCTGTTTCAAAGACATTCTTTGAAACATAAGTCCGTATTATGTTGTCGCGAGCATCCAGTGTCTGTTCTAGTCAATTTAGCGCTCTTTAGGAAGCTCTGAAATTTAGCCCAGGAGCGTTATACTTTACGTTTTAAAATTTAATCATGATACGAATATAAATTCTGTATTTATTAAGACGATGTGAAGCTTAAATTTTAATATTATTAAAAAATATTAAGTTGTTTCAATGACAAAACTGTTTGCTCACCCCTTTTCTCTTTCTCTCCATGCTGAGATTCAAGAAAATCAAAAACTGTTTTCTTTGCATTGTTTACGCTAAATGTGCAATCACTGTTTAAGATGCAGTTAAATTTTGAAATATTCGACTCTTAAAGTCAATTAGGGCCTGGACAGAATTTCCGTAAGTCGGTTCTTAGCTATCCTACAGGGATAACGCAAGGAATAAAAACGCTGCCAATAAGATATATACTATTTCAATGTAATTTTCATTTTTAACTTCTGCTTGTGCTACAAGTGACAGTTGGCATCAATTAACTCAGTATTCATATGAACTCAGTAATGTCTATGAAAAAAAATAATTTGTTAGTAAGCAAAATTAAAAATTAAAAAAAAAGTGGTCTCTACTAGCGACTAGATTTCGATTCTCTGGGAAACATAAAAAATCTGATGTGATCAGCACATGACTTTCCCTGCAAACACAAATTCATATTTTATTTATTTCTTTAATAATTCATTAGATTGAGTTTAATTACACCAAATAGCACTAAATTTGCATTTTTAATTCAATTTTGGTTTTTATTTGGTAATTGAACATTTTTCCATAAAAAATGCAAGAAATCTCAAATATCTTGAGAACGGTTAGTCCTAAAGTATAATGGAGTGTGTTATATTCTTTTCCTCGACAAAAATTGTGTATAAAACACGAATTTAATTTATACATTTCAGCATACGTAGTCTTTTTTTTAGATATTGGCAAGGTCATTTCGTAAAAAAAAAGAGGTTGTTATTTTTCGAATCGTACCAAAATCGAATCAGCACCAGAATGTCCCACAAGTAACTTATCTACCAAATATTGTGAAATCTGGTCAATTAGTATTTTAGCTGGGGTCGATACATGAAACTTTTGCGGGCCATTTCGTAAAAAAGGCGAGTTCTTCTTTTCCGAATCGTGCCAAATTCTAATCAGCACCAGAGTATCCAACAAGTAGCTTATCTACCAAATTTTATGAAATTTGGTAAATTAGTATTTTAGCTAGAGCGGATAAATGAAATTTTTACCTGCCATTTCGCAAAAAAAGGCGGGTTCTGTCTTTACGAATCGTACCAAATGCTAATCAGCACCAGGGTCATATTCAAGTGACTTACCTACCAAATTTTATGAAATTCGGTCCATTAGTTTTTTAGTTAGAATGGATACATACATTGTACAGACACACAGACAGATAGACACACAGACAGACACACACACAGACGTCACTCTAAAAATAGTTTTTCGTATTCTGGAGGTCTCGAAACGTGTAGAATCCGTTGAAAATTTGAGTTGCAATTTTCGACATTATTCCAATACTTTCCTTACACACTACCATGTATTGCAGGGAAAGTAAAAAGTAGGGCTTTCTTATTACCCGATCTCAATTGAATAAGGCTACACGTTGTTACCATTAGAATAAATATTCCCTATTTCAGTGGAATTGCTTGACATTAATATTGGTATTAGAATTTGTAAGAACAAATTAATTCCTATGCTTGTTTTCTCCAATATTACCCCTTATATCAAAGCTTATTAGATTTACGATATTTTTGTTTATTCGAAATGAATGTCGCATTTATTCAGAACAACTTTTCTAAACGTATATTTAAAAATGTAGATTTATTCTATTTTTTATTTAATTGTTCCATGGAAAATTTACCGGGATATATTTATCATAAATGTATCAGTTTGGACACCTAAATGTTGCTTGATTGATGATTTTGTCAAACAATTAATCTAATCTAAATCATTATGCATAAAAATGGTTTTAATTCAATTTTACATCACTGAATTAAATAATTATGAAAGAACAAAACACCAGTATTATTATTAGAATAGACAATAATATAATCAAGTAAAAATTCATTTGTTGCTCTCTAAAATCTTTTTAAAGTATCATGATGGGGGGGGGGGGGGTGTCTGATATGGACTTTAAATAGTATGGTACTCTTTGAAATAATTTAATATAGCAATGATGCTTTAAGTTCCTAAAACCTTCTTTTTAAGTTTGGCCATTACTGTGGCAAAATATATTTTACATTCGAAACCTTCTTAAGTTTTGCCAATACTATTGCGACATATCCTTTGTATTTTAACCCTTTGTAAATTTTCTCAACACTGTTGAGAAACATCCTTTATATCCAAATCCTTCTTTGGTTTTGTCAATATTGTTACGAAATATACAATACCTTTGGATTCGAAACATTTTTGAGCTTTGTCAATACTCTTACGGCATATCCTTTGGATTTGTAAGTGTGTTATAATGATAAAATAACGAAGATCTAGAATCGAAATATACTGTTAAGACACATCCTTTAGATTCTAAACCTTCTTCTTAAGTTATATCAATATTGCTGCGATATATCCTTTAGATTCTAAACCTTTTGAACTTTTGTCAATACTGTTACGACATATCTTTTGCATTAGAAATCTTTGAAGGTTTTGTCAATACTGTTGCGACATAGCTTTCAAATTTGGAACCTTCTTAAGTTTTGTTAATACTGTTACGACATGTTCTTTGGATTCAGGTGTGCATTATAACGATAAAAGAATGAGTTCTATGATCTGAATAACCCAAACTCTGTTCCAAGCAGGATCAGGATATAGGAACAATACTCGGAGTTTGGGAACCGCATAAATAACACCGCAAATAAATACTTAACTAATTTACAAAACTGAAAATCGTATTAGCAAAATATTGATATATTCAAAATTCACTGCTACTCGCACAACGCAACCTTCTTTGTTGAACTATAAACACCCTTATATATCCTGAAGAGATCTAAAAGCACCTATGTATCTTTGGAAATACTTGACCAACCGTTTGATTTTTTTAATTTTCCCAAACTCGCTAAGTCGGCGATATTTCGACAAATTTGTCGCTAAGATTATTGTATCGAAACTTTCGCAATGACAATTTTCGTAACAACTTTCGTAATGACTGTATGTGCATATGCTGCTTCTCAGCTAGAAGGATTTTACAAAGAAAGTGATTTGAGTTAATGCATCAATTCTAATGAAATACAATTGCTCAACCAATTAAAGCTTTACAGTTGATCCTCTTTAATGCCAACATGCTTGACAAGAATTACTGCTAAAACGATCTAGTTTTTCATTGCCGTACAAATTCTATTCACAGAGTTCCTAGGAAATGCCCTAAGTAGGCCAATAAATTTGTAAAGAAAAGTTCATAGTATTTTACACAAAAATAGTATATAGCGAAGTGACTCGGATTGATCGAATGAAAGCAATTTCCCCGTTCCAACGGAGACTTAAAAATTCAAGATAACGGACTCCGCAAAAAATCAAAATAGAATAAAAATGTCAATTGCAAAGTTGTAGAGAATTATTATTTTTTTTTACTAATTCCCCGTGGTAAAGGAGCACCACGTCCACAAGACCCCCCAGGGTACCCCATGGCGAAGGGGAGAATAATTGCAGCTTCACTTTTTATAGAAGCACCCCGAAGGGCGGAAGTCTGACTTGGTTTCGACATGACAACATCCATGTCTGCTGGCTGGATTCGAACCCGCAGCCCGGCAATCCAGCGATCAGACGGAAACGCATGCCCCTGACCGCTTGACCACCGGATCGGCAGAGGATTATTTAATTAGTAATTATCAACTTTAGGTACTCACGAAATACGTATACAGTGGCAATGGATACCTGTCAAAAGTTGCACCATCAGGGCCTGTAACACAGCCCTGCATTATTGTTAAAATATGCGGCCATATTCTTTCTCGAATTGAAATGTACATTGCTGCTGAGGGAGGGCATTTGGAACAAGATGTACATTAGATTCCTGTGCATGTAAGTGATATTTACTTTATCATACCTGATTATGACAGTCATTCTCCAATGAACATATTGTGTCAAATAAATGCTTTCTGTAACTATTTTGTTGTCGATTCCTACGAATTAAGCAATGTCCTACAACTTTGTTATTAGCTTTAGGTAACTCTCACCCCTCGAGGTAGTTAATGACGTCACGGACATAAAAATTGTATCGCGGCAATTTTTCATTACAATGACTGAAACTGTTAAGTTTCGCGATCATTAAGCCATAAATAACCCCTTTTATGCCTATTATGTCAAAGTTTGTTCTATGTTGCTGCGTTGAAAAATATATAAAATTTTGAATAAATTTCGAAGGTTTCGCTCGAATTTCGTAAAATTAGATCTAGTCCTAGATTTTCAAAAATAAAGCTTCGTGATAATCCAATTGTATTTGTAGAAGCTACACTAGTAGCAATCTAATATTGGCCCCAAAATAGCAGTCAATAGTGGAAGCCAATATTGGAAACATTGGACCAGTATGAAAAAGTGGACATTTTGGCGGAATTGGCCAATGCTGGCTTAAAGTTGTGGCAGCAGACGACTCTGCTCCTGCCGAAGACATCGATCGAAGATGCTAGGATACCCGAATTATAAGTTCGGAGTCGAAGCTAACTTTTGCTCTAATCTTATAATGTCGGTCTTGTATGCACGAGGTCCCGAGTTCGGCCCTGGCTCGGGACTAGTAACATTATATGCTACAATGATGACTGGACGTTTGAAACACGCAACCTTCTCTCTCCAACGATCTCACCTCTCAACAAGAGATGGCAGCACAACACGGAGCCAGAGGCCCTACCACTCCCTTCCTGGTTGACTACGACAGACGTCACGCCCGAGGTTCTACTCGCATCCCGGCCATTCAGCCCCTCGACTGAGTTTCGGATGGGGACGCGCGGGGGTTTTCTGGGCTGCCCCCCCCCCCTCTTCGCCGAAATTCGACCGGGACCTTCTCATCAGGTGAGGGAGTGTGTGGCAGCAGACGACTCTGCTATTGCCAAAGACATCGATCGAAGATGCTAGGATACCCGAATTATAAGTTCGGAGTCGAAGCTAGCTTTTGCTCTAATCTTATAATGTCTGTCTTGTATGCACGAGGTCCCGAGTTCGGGTCTGACTCGGAACTAGCAACATGAATTCCTACAAAGTATTGGGACAATATTACCCCAATTTTGGCGTTTCATTGGAAATATTTCCAATGTAACACACACAACTATTGTTGCAATATTGTAATAGAAATATTTAGTCAATATTGCAAGCCAATGCAACCCCAATATTTATCCAATATTAGGATTACATTGGGAGTATTTCCAATTTATTGCCACGATATACAATATTTGTCTAATATTTGACAAATATTAAATGCTACTAGCGTATCGTTCAAGCAATAAATCAACCACAGACAGACGCTAGATATACAGATCGACAGATGGACATCTCTCTAAAATAGTCTGAACGCGTTCAGGAAGTCCTAAAACATACAATGTCATCAATATCTCAAAATCGAAAACATTCGTAAAAACAATACTTTATACTGTATTCTATTGCATGGGAATGTAAATATTTATTTTCGGAAATGCTTTCATTCCAACGATTATCATATGATTTTAATTGCACTTGAAGCAACAAGTACAACTAAGGATGTCCATAACTATATTAATATTTTGCCTTTAAAAAAATAAAAAAATCTGATGTGGGCAGCACATAACTTTCCCGCCAGACCTAAATTCATGTTTTCTTTATTTCTTTAATAATTCATCAAATTGAGTTTGATTGCACAAAATAACACTAAATTTGTACTTTTAATTCAATTTTTGTTTTTATTTGGTAATTGGATATTTTCCCAAAGGCCTGCGTAACAAAAATTCGAAAACTCTCAAATATCTCGAAAACGGTTAGTCCTAGAGTAATGAAGTTGTTCTTATTCTTTTCCTCGTCAAAAATTACGTATAAAACAAGCATTTACTTGATACATTTGAGTACACTTAGTGTTTTTTATTTAAAATTTGGCGATTTTTGCGTGCCATTTCGTAAAAAAAGACAGGTTGTTCTTTTCCGAATTGTGCCAAAAACTAATCAGCACCAGAGTATCCCACAAGTGATTTATCTAGCAAATTTTGTGAAATTTAGTCAATTAGTATTTCAGCTAAAATGGATATATGAGATATTTGCTGGTCATTTCGAAAAAAGGCGGGGTATTTTTCCCACATCGTATCAAAAGCTTATCAGCACAAAGGTCACACCCAAGTGACTTACCTAGCAAATTTTATGAAATTCGGTCTATTAGTTTTTGAGTTAGTGTGGATACAGACATTGCACAGACAGACACACACACAGCAGTCACGCTAAAAATAGTTTTTTTGTATTCTAGAGGTCCCAAAACGTGTAGATCCATCGAAAACTCGAGTTGCGATTTTCGGCATGATTCCAATACTTTACCTATACATTACCATGTATTGCAGGAAAACTAAAAAGTAGTTTATTTACTTTAAGTAAATAAAGAAAATGAAATCTGTTTCAAACAACCCCCTTTTTTTTGGCACAATTTATTAAATGGTAACAGGCATACAGTGTTTCCGGTAAATAAAATGATGAGTAAAATACAAATTTAATGTATGAATAGAACAATATTTTTCAAGTTACTTAGATTACTTCTAAATCTTATACAATCTCTCAAAAAAATTCATAGACTTTTAATTAAGCGTTGGTAAAGATTATTGCAATAGCATTAAGAGAGAATTTTCATTTTAATTAGCAAAACAATTAGGAAAAAGTGTTAATTTTCCAGTTAATACCGTGTTTTCTATATTATTTCAACGATAACTCTTTTTATAATTTAGTGCTTAATTAGAAAAAATGCATAATTAATAACATGCATTTTTAGACGCTTTGAGGAATAACATTTTCAAAATGAAATGACAAAAACTCCCAATATTTAATTTTTATGATAAACAGGATTTCTAAAATCTACTGAAAGATATTGATATTCATAATTATATCACAAAACAAAGAACTAGGGCGCGGTAGCCCATTGGTTAGCGCGCTGGAGTTGCACTCGGTAGGCCCGGGTTCGATTCCAGCCACTGCCAAAAACTGCCGCCGTGTTCATGCGGAGTACGATCACGTTAAACATGTGGGTCCGAAAGTCCTTCCGAGAGGTTGGTGGTAGGGGAAGGAGGGTACGGTCCCTGTGGATGCCTCCCCCACTGGGTTCCGGTCTAAATTGGGTGGCACTTCCCGACCGTCCAAACAGTTACCTTACACCTTTCTGGTAGGTCGGACGGTCTGGGTTTCAACAACAACAACAAAACAAAGAACTAAAATATATTGCCTTTCTATAGAACATATTTCAGCGTCGATGAAAATGCAAACGCGTTTTTATGAATAATGCTGAGTATTCGATGAATGCGTTTTGATTATATTTGGGAAACAAAAATACGAGCGTGAAACCATACATAAATAAACAAATGAATAAAGGATTCTTGAATAAGGCCTGAATAATCTTGAAGTGATTCCAAAATTTACATACGGAGAAACGTAAAAAAATATGGACTTTGAGAGCATGCAAGAGGTGCAGGGCAGCTTAGAATACGCTGTGTTGTTGCTTAGAATACGCAAGAGCGTCAAAATTTTGAGATTTTATGATATTGAAGAAACAGAAGGAAACTAATTTATTCATTGATTTTTATGCAGAGAATTAGAAAAAATAATTTGCATCGTGTTAAATTACGAAGTTGCATAAAAAGAGTAGAATTGGAAATAGTCAAGATCTTACTTGAGAATTTTGACGTTAAATATATGCAAAATGCATCCCCCCCCCCCACACACACACGGATTCAAGAAATGGCGGATTCCACGACCCAGACCGGGCACCTTGCCAACGAGGGCGTAAAGGTTTTTAACGCCCGGTCGGGAAAAAGAGAGATCCCCAGCACGAACCAAGTCAACGGGCCACCCCACCCCACCGGACAGAGACAGCCGCCGACTCCACCATGCAGCCGCGCACGACCCGGAACCCCAAGGGGACAGCAGACCAACGCTCCGCCGAGCGAGGCCAGAAGCCACCAGTCCCGGAGAAGAACGCCGACGGAGACGACCGAAACCCCCACCAGCAGACCAGGGACCCGCCCGCAAATGAACCAGCCAGGCAAAACGCGCCACCAACAAAACGGCGACGCCCACCGCCCACAGAATATTTATTATTTTTTCTTAAAAATGCCTGGCCAGGGCCGGTTACATAGGCCCACAAATCTTCTGCCGCATTGGCAGGAAAATATAAAATAAACAATCACCACCATACAAGTATTTTATACCACCTTAAAAGTAGGCCAACATTATATTAAAGCCACTGTACAATATATACAAGGATAACCATGAACAAAATCCATCACTCCAACCAAAGTCCTAATATACAAAACCGGCCCTAAAAACCAACAACAAAAACAAGAGAAGTCCCGGCGAGTCCCGCACCTCCCCAAATGCGGTCTCCCGGGCTCAGAAAAAATACAAGTAGAACCAACTATAACAACAATCGTACCAGGTTTAAAGTACCGATACCGATCTAAATATCTACTAAAATACAACATTCAAAACTATAAAATCCAACACATATTATCCAAAACAAGAAGTTACCCACCTAAATATCCACCACATTCAAACGGCCCCGACCACGCAACAGAACAAACTAACGAACATCAGACAAAAGGGGGCACCGCCTGTGACCCCAAATAAAACAAATAGATTCCCAGCAACACAGCAATACTACAATATACTCCATACAATATACTACACGCCTACATACAATATACTACATACCATATACTACACATATACAATATACTACACAATGCTACAATATACTACTTTCACCTTTTTCAAATACGCCTTTTAAAACTGATCTACCAAAAATATATATAACACTATATACAACAATGTGACCAACAGATTTTTATAACACCAGGAAATCCCCATCTAGTGAAAGTCTCCCGTTAACCAATATCCCCATAGTCTATATGTTTTCTATATTTTTCCAGTTCCACCTGAAAAGATTTGCACTCGTTATTTCTACAGGAATGATTCACAGGTCTAGTTCCAGAAGACTTCTCATTATAGGTCAGACAATTTATGCATCTATACCTTTCTTTACAGGCCGTACCGGGATGGGACTTCGAGCAGCGCAGACAGCGCACGGGTCCCCGACAACGGCCCCGGGTATGGCCCAGAACGCCGCACCCCGAACATTGTAGAACAGAGAAGAACTCTCTGCACCACACCCGGTGCCATCCGTAGTACCCATAGCGCTGATCACGAAGCACAGTAAAAGCCGCAGGCTTTACCTTAAAAATCCAGTGGCTACCCATTTTGGCACCGATACTGAACTTAAAAATGAACTCGTCCCGGAGCCCGGCCAACTTAGGATTCTGCAGAACCAAATCTTTAATGAATTCTTCATGGCCAATTCCAGAAGGAACGTTGAAGAAAATCAAGCGAGGCCACCTCCTGGCCGGAGTCTCGAACTTAAATCTCTGGGCAAAGGCAGAATTCCCCAGAAGGTGATCCTTCACCTTATCCGCCATTTCTCTAGAAGGTGCTTCCAAAACCAAAAATAAAAAAAATTAGAAAAAATAATTTGCATCGTGTTAAATTACGAAGTTGCATAAAAAGAGTAGAATTGGAAATAGTCAAGATCTTATTTGAGAATTTTGACGTTAAATATGTGCAAAATGCATCCCCCCCCCCACACACACGGATTCAAGAAATGGCGGATTAACATTTTTTGGAAAGGAAAGGGGGCTCTGTTTTAAATCTTTTTGGGGGACCCTTAAAATTTATAAATCATGATTTAATTACAGAGCGCTATGTAATTTAATGGAATCAGATTAGTATTAAGGTGGATTCGAACAATGACGGATCATGGATTCGAGGAATGACGGATCATGGATTCGAGGAATGGCGGATCATGGATTCGAGGAATGTCGGATCATGGATTCGAGGAATGTCGGATCATGGATTCGAGGAATAACTGATTAACATTTGGGGAGGAACAGGACTCTGTTCTAAACATTTGGGAGGGTCCTTATGAGTCATGGGAACATTATATAATGCTATGTAGTTTAATGGTATCGGTTTAATGACATAATGATAGAAGAAAAAAAAATCATGACGAATTTATGTAATTATTATTAACATGGATTTCAACAATGGTGGATCATGGATTCGAGTTATGGTGTATTAAAATTTGGGAGGACCCTTGTGAGTCCTAAATCATGAGTTACTTACATGATGCTAAATAGTTCAACGACGTCAGGTGTATTAGTAACTCTTGAATTCGAGGAATGGTATAATAACATTTTTTGAAGAAAGGGGGGGGGGGTCGTCATTTATTGTGATAGATAATTGCTATGTTAACAAATTATTTTGCCGATCCGGTGGTTGAGCGGTCAGGGGCATGCGTTTCCGGCTGATCGCTGGATTGCCGGGTTGCGGGTTCGAATCCCGCCAGCGGGCATGGATGTTGTCATGTCGAGGCCAAGTCAGACTTCCGCCCTGCGGGAAGCCTCTATAAAAGTGAAGCTGCAAATATCCGCCCCCCCTTCGCCATGGGATACCCTGGGGGGGTCTTGTGTACGTGATGCGTACACAACGAGTAGTAACGAACGTAACGAACGAACGAACAAATTATTTTTCAAAGGTTTTTTCGAATTCCAGCTTATGGTTTTTGGAATTAGTCAGATTTTGATCTCTTCATATTACTTGAGGTCTTGCTTTATTTGCAGGTAATAAGAATGCAACTGCAAAACTGATATTTTGAGCAAAAAATTAGCAATGAAGAACATAGCGTTTCTATGAAGAATGATGCCCATTAAAAGAGGTGACGCATTCAAATATTGTTTCTATCTATACTTAACAAATAAATTACAGAAGAATAAAGAACCGTGAAGGATTTATTCACATATATGGCAAAATTTTTGTTGTTTATCCTGCTCAAAACTACTTGTTCGGGTTGGGATTGTATGATGCTTAGTTTTCCTTGTATCTGTCAACTTAAGAGTTCTAGATCGTGCACTGAATGGAAATTCTTTGTTCTTCAAAGACAATCCTCGTTTATGACCTAGTTTTGAATATTTCGAAATCAAAAGTGGACCGGAATGACACGAGATGGAAGTAGAACTTGGACTCTGAAAACTCACTCTCTGATACATACCTACTTGCATACCGTTACGAAGGTTATAGGGAGAAAATAAATAAAGTAAAACCAGTTTAACTGACTAGTTTTGCTTGGGAAACTTACTTGTATTTGATAGAAAGCATATTTAGTCCCGCTGTGTTAAATTTCAATAATTTAAATACGTACACTTGTTTAATCGTAGTATTAGCTACAGAAGAAAAAAATGTTGAAATTGTACAGTTACGGATATTTTCTTATTACTGTTTTCACATTATAGATGACAACATACACTGACCGGTTATACGTTTAATTGTTTGTCTTCAGAATAAAAATGCATGTACACACAATGCCAGCAAAATAATTTTCTATGTGTCACAACTTTTCTAACTTCTATGAAGACTGACATATTCAGGATTCTATAGTTAATCAGGATTTTGTAGTTAAATGTCAGAATTTGCTTTTAACTACGCCACGCCCGTTTTTATCTCATCGCGTAAATTAACCAATTAATGAATCCCATAAATTGGCGAATTATAGAGGGTTTGACGTTTTCAAACACAAGATGAAAAATCAGAAAAAAATAGTAGCGTCTTTTAGTAAAATATGAAATGATCCACTTTATTAGAATAGTCCTAATCAAGCAATAATAATCTTGTTCTTCAAGTTGCGGCTTTAAATATGATAATGGTGATGACCCACAAATTATCTCTATACCGGAGTCAGAATTAAAGCACCCCTACTCTGAGCTCTCTATACATCGAACTACTCAGTGTAAAGGCTCCAAAATTGTGGAACGTACTATTTAAGACATGGGGAAAGGGATTACGCGAAAAGAAAAATTAGTACCAGAAACACCGATAGGTGGCGCTGTACAACAGAAAATATGCTGAACGGACACGAAATAATCACAAAGGAACAAACACATGCGATATGAAATTTTTCCTTTTTAATTTATTTTGCTGATATGAAAAAAAGAAGATAAAAAAGTGAAGAAACTTAAACTGTCATTGTAACTGCAATTTCGCAATGTAAGCACAAAAATTTGCATAAACCCTTGGTTTGCAGCTACTATGTTCTGGGCATAAAAGGGGATAAAACTGGGAAATTTTCATTCTTATCAGCGATGGCTGTCACTCTGCCAGAACGCGCTTTGCTTGTGAAGCTGTTTTATGAAAATAAAGGACATGTTGCAGCTGCACTTCGAGAGTTTCGTCGACTTAAGAATTTGCGCAAAGGACCATTACTTCCACAAGCTCTCAGGAGAATGATCGCTCGATTCGAGAAAACTGGACATCTTGGAGTTCAGCCGGGTCGGGGACGCAAATCGACTCGTTCAGATGTCGTTGACGATGTTGCCACCTCTATTGTTGAACAATCAATGAATAACGTTATACACAGCATTCCCTGCATCGATAAGGTCCTTGTGATATGAATGTTTGGTACGTTCGAATAAAATGTGTTACAAATGTGTATTTTGTGTCTTTTCAGTATATTTTATGTTGTACAGCGCCACCTACCAGTGTTTCTGGAACTAATTTTTTTTTTCGCGTAATCCCTTTCCCCATGTCTTGAATAGTAGGTTCAACAATTTTGGAGCCTTTACACCGAGTAGTTCGATGTATAGAGAGTTCAGAGTAGGGGTGTTTTAATTCTGACCACCAGGTATTTAAAACCACAATATCTCCGGATATAAGGACATGAAGAACGACATTTAAGAAATCATATTTTTATACTAATTTGGAGATATAGAATTTGTTTGAGATATCAAAATTGAGTGTTACCATAGCAAGTTTTTATGTCTGTGCGTAATTCGATATGAAGACTGTCCCTTATGACAAATTTTTGCATATGGATTTATAGAAAATGTTATTCCTTACTGATTGATGTAATGTGAATCCGCTCTATTATTATTATTAATGATGACAGAATAACGAAAGGGTGGGGGGGGGTGATATTTTCCCAGCAGCTGCACATAGTGCATAACAAAAGATATTTTTTTTATACATATTTACTCTAGAATCACTGCATTGCGTATTCAAACGACTATTAAACTATTGGATATTACTCAAGCAAAGTATCACGCAATAAAATAATTAGTCTTTGAAAGTTTCAGTTTAAATCGATTCTAAAGGAAAACCATCATTTAATTTTTACCGCGACAACGTATAGCAAGGTCACGTAATGCATCGATAAATTAATCTTGCATGTTTAAAACAACTAATTATAAAAAAAAAAACTTTGTTCAACTAATGCGCCTTACAATCTATGTTTATGATTTACTACAGAAGCAATTTAATCACTAGCATGTGATGTATTAAAGAATCACTCAAGATACATTGAAAATAGACTCTGTTGCAAAAAATATATGCACCCATAAGAAATTGAGTTTTGGCCGTGAAACTCGGAATGCATATATCGTTTGAGGAGATATGCATATGACTAGAATCTGGGTTCAAAAAAAGTTTTATTGAGAAATGGTGGCAACAGGAAGATAACATTTTAGTAAGTAGTAAATCCTTCATATGTACTCTAGGTGACTGCTGTAGTTTCCAGGGTGGTTTTAGCCCCCCCTTCCCTTTTAAGCCCCTTTCGAAAGCGCCTACTGTTCTACTGCTCTTTTATTGCTCTTACTTTTACTTTTATTTTACTCTTTTTTTTCTGTTTACTATGCTTTCTGTTTTCAGCGCATACTAATCTTTGACGAAGGGGGCTTAAAATAATTGTAATCACCTGTCTGGCATATACCGGCTTTCTTCAGAGAAGTATTGAGAGTTATATCCTCACAAGGAGTAGCTCATTCATTTTAAACCTTTACTGTGATGTCAATGAGTAGTTGGACATAAAGCATGATGTAGGACTTCATTGTTTTACTTTTTATAATTTCTAACTTTTACAACTTTAAATATTTTGAAATTTTCCACAACTTTAAATTTTGGGCCAACGGCCGTACCGTGCTGAAAACACCGGTTCTCGTTAGATCACCGAAGTGAAGCAGTATCGGGCGCGGTTAGTACTTGGTGGGTGACCACCTCGGAACGCCGCGTGCTGTTGGCCATCTCGGGTGCGGTATCCCCGTGGTTTGCGCGCTAGATTTGCACGCTGCCACAAATGCCGCCGTGTTCATGCGGAGTACGATCACGTTAAACATGTGGGTCCGTAAGTCCTTCCGAGAGGTTGGTGGTAGGGGAAGTAGGGTACGGTCCCTGTGGATGCCTCCCCCACTGGGTTCCGGTCTAAATTGGGTGGCACTTCCCGGCCGTCCATTCAGTTACCTTACACCTTTCTGGTAGGTCGGACGGTCTGGGTCTTAATAACAACAACTTTAAATTTTAACCTTAAAAAATAGCGTTTTTGAGATTTTAATATGTGAACTGTTGTTTTGCAGTAATTACATAAAAATTAAATTTATCTATAAAAATTACAAAAAAAAAAAAATGCGGAATTAAAAAGATTATGGTTCTCATCTGGGCAATCTGGTGTTTTTTTCCGGCACGAACCTTCGTGAAAGTATTTTACAGTTCGTGATAGCCAATAGCACGGTGTTAACAAGTATTTGTCGTAATTCAATTTCCCCCTACATACAATCATATACAAAAACGTTATATTCAAAAGTGTACTTCAAAATGAACTTCATACTTCAAAAGCGTTACATTCAAATTCAGGGATGCTCAAATTGTATGAATCAATCAAAAAAGTCGAATAAAATTTTCCAGCGCTGCCACAATACTTTCTCCACAAATACATTATAGGAAAAGAAAAAAAAACATCAAGATAAACAGAAAGTTTCTCAAAGTGCAACGAAACTGAATATTTACTTTGCGACGCAAAGCTAGCAAATAAATAAAAGCATATAAGAGACTTTTACAAGGGAAGACAGGTATGAGACAAAATGCTTAAAATTTCAACAATATATCATAATAAAGAACTATTCAAAAAATATTTTTTAACTTCATACAAAGCCCTATTCATCAAGTGAGTAGCCAAGCATAAAAGCCAACTTTTAAGATTATAAAAAAAAAGTCTTTGCCGAGTCTCTACCGAGAACAACTATGATCGATGGCTTTAAATACATCGCTGGGAGCAACAGATACCCACCAAAGCCATTAACAGACGACAAAACGTTGGCAAAACGTTGACTTTTGGCTTCGCTGCAAAAATATGAAACTCAGACGCGTGGTTCCTATGTCTGTTGAGATACTTTTCTTTACGCCAGGCGATAGCATCAACGGGAAGACGCCAAAACGCTTTTTTTATTTTGACTTACTTAAAACCTTTTCTTCGGTCGCCTAAGTAATTTTCTATTTATTCTTAAAGATTTTTTTTTGGCATTTTTCATTGTACTTGCCAACTATTATGGCGCGTTTATGAGATATTTGAGCGCAGGGTATTTTAGAAAAGAATAAAGCTAGAAAACTTTGGTGAATGCGTTTACCTAAGCTTTATCGCTCCGAAGTGATTAATTTTACGATGGAGATTAAAAACAAGATAGCTGCAAAGATAGTATTTTTGTAGTTTTTATCCCGAAGGTGTGCGTATTTTTAAGAGGCATCTTTGCTTGGAAGAAAAACTGCATCAGAAAATTGTGTAAGGTAATTTATTTCATAGCAAATTCAACTTTGAGGATTATAAGTTATGAATGTTGGTGCAGGAGCAAAATAAAATGTTATAAATATTTATATTTATGTAAATAATGATTTGTATACAGTAGAATATTGTACACTATGAAAAAATAATTGAAAATTTCTTAATTTAAGTAATTAAAAAAATAATAAAGAAGAATTTTTTATATAACTAGAAAATATATCCGGATAAGCCAAAGAGTAAAAGCAGCGTAATTATATAAAATAATAATATAAATAAATTTTATTCATATAAACAACAGTGAAAACTGCATGCAGACTGTCTACATCTGCGTAACGGGCGTGATAAGATGCTTTCCCCTTTGAAATCACAAAACCGAAATTTTCGATCCCGTCACGATACTTTCCCTATATATTATACACTATGCATATAGGGAAAGTAAAAATGCCAAAAGTCGTTTGCAACTATTTGCGTCGATTTAGAGTTTGACGATATAGAGATATAGAATATTTTCCAATTTTGTGGTATTCCAACTGTACCTATTATCATCCATTATCAGTAAAAGTTTTAGCACACGTGCATCAGAAACTTTAAAGTTTGATGGGGTCATCTTCAGTAAAGTAGAAAATATTTGCTCCAACTTTGCGAACACATAAAAATCACTCAAAAAATGTAGATTTGTGTACGAAAACGGCAGATTGGCAAACATTATTCTATTTTATTTATATAGATTGCAAATCAACAGGCCTATTGCCCTAAAAATGTACTCTTGTACATGAAAACTGCAGACATGCAAACATTATTTATATTTTATGTATATAGTTTGCGCTGTAAATCAAGAAGCCTATTGCTCTAAAAAATGTAGATTTGTACACGAAAACGGGTCCCTGGAAATATTATTTCTATTTTATGTATATAGATGTCGCTGTAAATCAACAAGCTCATTGCCCTAAAAAAATGTAGATTTGTACATTGAAACGGCAGATAAGCATTACTTCTATTTTATGTATATAGCTATTTCTGCAAATCAACAAGCCTGTTGCTGTTATCATGTAAAATAATCATGCCAAATTTCAAGGAAAGGATTCAAATAAGTATTTAGATCCTTGTGGAGAAACAAACTCTTAATGACACCTGAGAAAATGATGATATTATCTATCCAATGTTGTCCACTTTTTTCTAGTAAAAGAAATACTTAAAAAGCATTTACATATATTTTAATAATGGTGACAATTTTTGTATTCTATAATAGTTTCTATTTTAAATCATAAACATTTTAACGACTTATATTAGCACCCTGTAATTGATACCAGTGCCTTTTAAATTAAAACTGCCTATATAAATACTTTTTTATAATTTGAAGACTTTTTTTTTCGATTTTCTGGAAAGAGAATACTGCTTGTAAAATTAAGGTTCTTACCCTATTCCAAATCCTATGACAATCAATAGGTTTCTTGTGTTTACCGATCGACCAGATCAAGCCAAATTTCGTTTCAATAGTTTTATTTACAAAAACCAGCCACAGACACACTAACCATTGAAAATTTACTAATTGTAGATCAACTCGTCTTTCTTATACCAGAATCCATTTTTAGTAGCTTATTTTCTTCAAATTTTACAGGAAAAATTTTGAAAAGTTCAAATGATTACAATTGCAGTATGTTACACTTCACTCAAAAGGGCTTGAAAAAATCCTTTGATTGATACCATGCTTGACAATGTACCCGGTGGGAGTATCTTGCTCCACGAGAGGGATTAATGACATCAAGAACAAAAAAATTGTATCTCAGCTGTTTTCCACAATAATGATTAAAACTATGAAGTCTCATGATCATTGGGCCATAAATAAACCCTTTTATTCATAATCATGTCAAATTTTGTCCTATGCTGCTATGTTAAAAATATATAAATTTTCAAATAAATTTCCAAATTTTCATTCGAATTTAAAAACATTCTATCTAGATCTAAATTTCATGACAACAAAGCCGGATATAAAATTTCGTGAAATTCCATTAATATTTGCGGCCGCTAATCGTCTACACAAGAAATCGACCACAGAAAATTAAAATTTTTTGTGGGCAGCACATGAATTTCACTTCAGACTCATATTCAAGTTCTATTTCTTTCTTAATTCTATTTCTTTCTTTATTCTATTTATTTCTTAATTCTATTTCTTTCTTTATTCTATTTATTTCTTAATTCTATTTCTTTCTTTATTCTATTTATTTCTTAATTCTATTTTTTATTTCTTAATTCTATTTATTATTTCTTAAATTTCTTAATTCTATTTATTTCTTAATTCATTAAATAGAGTTTAATTTCACAAATTTTAACCAATAATTACTTTAAGAGTTTAATTGCACCATTAATATTTGTGGCCGCTAATCATCTACACAAGAAATCGACCAAAGAAAATTAACATTTTTTGTGGGCAGCACATGAATTTCGCTTCAGACTCATATTCACGTTCTATTTATTTCTTAATTCTATTTCTCTCTTTATTCTATTTATTTCTTAATTTCTTAATTCTATTTATATTATTTCTTAAATTTCTTAATTCTATTTATTTCTTAATTCATTAAATAGAGTTTAATTGCACAAATTAACACCAATAATTATTTTAAATGACACCGAATTTGCACTTTTATTCAATTTATATTTTCATTTGGTAACTGAACTTATTTTCAAAGGTGGAGTAGTGAATTAGATCTATTTATTTCTTAATTCATTAAATAGAGTTTAATTGCACAAATTTTAACCAATAATTATTTTAAGAGTTTAATTGCACCATTAATATTTGCGGCCGCTAATCGTCTACACAAGAAATCGACCACAGAAAGTTAAAATTTTTTGTGGGCAGCACATGAATTCCGCTTCAGACTCATATTCACGTTCTATTTATTTCTTAATTCTATTTCTTTCTTTATTCTATTTATTTCTTAATTTCTTAATTCTATTTATTATTTCTTAATTCTATTTATTATTTCTTAATTCTATTTATTATTTCTTAAATTTCTTAATTCTATTAATTATTTCTTAAATTTCTTAATTCTATTTATTTCTTAATTCATTAAATAGAGTTTAATTGCACAAATTAACACCAATAATTATTTTAAATGACACCGAATTTGCACTTTTATTCAATTTACATTTTCATTTGGTAACTGGACTTATTTTCAAAGGTGGAGTAGTGAAAAGTCGAAAAAACTAAAATATCTCCGTCTACACAAGAAATCGACCACAGAAAGTTAAAATTTGTTTTGGGCTGCACATGAATTTCGCTTCAGACTCATGTTCACGTTATATTTATTTCTTAATTCATTAAATTGAGTTTAATTGCACAAATTAACACCAATAATTATTTTAAATGACACTGAATTTGCACTTTTATTCAATTTTCATTTTCATTTGGTAACTGGGCTTATTTTCAAAGGTGGAGTAGAGAAAAGTCGAAAAAACTAAAATATCTCGAGAACGGTTTGACCTAGAGTAATAAGATTAATCTTATTATTTTCATCGTGAAACATTACGTATAAAACACGCATTTAATTGATATAGAGCATATGTAGTTTTTATTTTATATTTTGACGATTTTAGCGGGCTACTTTACAAAAAGCAGGTTCTTTATTTCCAAATCGTACCAAAATCTAATCAGTACTAGGGTAACCCATAAATGACTTGTGACTTACCGATAAAGTTTTATGAAATTTGGTCTATTGGTTTTTGAGTTAGAGTGGATACAAGGATTGCACAGATAGACACACACACACAGACCTCACGCTAAAAATAGTTTTTCGAATTCTAAAGATCCCAATACGTCTAGATCCGTCGAAAACTCGAGTTGCGATTTTCGACATGATTCCAATACTTTCCCTATACATTACCATGTATTGCAGGGAAAGTAAAAATGTCGATTCACAGTCAGAGATACTCAAAAATGCATATATCCACCAAAATCCGATAGTCGGAACTTGAGCATATCCCGATAACTTACTTGTTCCTGTCACCTTTTTTTTTACATACACTATTCATTATAGATAAGGTAAAAATTCCCTTTTGCTATGTTAAAATAACACCGTCTAAAATTTAAGTTAAATACTGAACTAAAATACTAGAAAAGCTATCAGAGTAGTAGCAACGTCAAATAAATGTAAAAGACATCCCTTGGGGTAGAACCACTTCCAGCCGTCGTTCCGCCCCAAGCATAGTTGAACGTTAACGCCCCTCTTAGATAATGCCATAAAACTTATTTCTTTTTTTTAAACCCAGAAAGAAAAATTCCAGTTTTTTCTATCTTTATTTTCACATTTTTTACCTGTGAAATTTTTTACTGAAATCCTTTGTATAATAGAAAATGACTTTTTCTAGAAACAACGTAGTCGTCAGCTACACACACACACACACACTCATATATATATATATATATGTGTGTGTGTGTGTATACAATGTGTCCCAAAAACATTGACCTCGACTTGTATTCCTTAAATATTGATCTTAGACATATATAATAAATTACAAAGTTACTTAAAAAAAGGTACAGAATTTTATGAAATCGATAAAAATTTTCAGGGGATTAAATTTGAAGAAATACAAAGTTTAAATTTTTATATGGCCCGCGTACAAAATCATTTCCAATGAGTAAAATGTGCTTCATACTCTAATAAGGTGACATACAAAATTGCAGCATTTTATCATAAAAAGTCCCAGAGATATGTTTAAACAAAGTTGGTGAGTGATTAATCAAATATTAAAATTTAAATGTTTGCAGCAAGAGTGCAAATGACGCAACTCAGAAATAACATTTTGAACAAGCTTTTTAATCTTTGTGTAATGTTATTATTTCTACACAGTGTAAATACTTTTGTACCAATAAATAGCAAAATTGTTATTTATTTATATAATCATCGTTTTCTTTCGTAATTTGTGTATGACTCCTGAAACGCGATCTGACGACATGATTTTACCCCTCTGAGAACCCATGTCGATGCATCAAAAAGTGGTTTCAGTCAGCATTTTTGTCTTTTCATATCTTTGGGACTTTTTATGATGAAATGCTAAATTTTTGTACATTACATTATTAGTGTAAGGGGCACCTTTTACTCATTGGACATGTTTTTGTATGGGGATCGTAAAAAAAATTAAATTTTATATTTCTTAAAATTAAATTCTTTTGAAAATTTTAACCGATTTCATAAAATTCTGTGCCTTTTTTCCACAATTTTGTAATTTATTATATATGTCCAAGATCAATAAAGGAATAAAGCCGAGATCAATGTTTTTGAGACACCCTGTATATATACATGTATATATATGTATATACATGTATATATATGTATTTATCTATTCTTTGGTGATAATATTTTATTTTCTAAACCCACTGTTTTTTTAATCGTCAACTACCCCTAAATTTCGTAGTTTTATATATTCATAATTAATTTAAGCGGTTGGACAGAATTCGTCTTCTTCTGCATTGTTTCATACGTACTTGTGTTTTCGTCACTCCTTTTTTTTTTATTATCAATGTCTATTTTTCTGATTCATGTCGCCATTATTTTGTTAACTTCCAAGATTCTTCAATAAAAGGTTGGGTTATGAGCCCGACAACCCATCAAAAAGATGTCAGACTAACATCGACGAGAGTAGCATTTTGTCATTCGTGACGCCACTGACCAGGAGAGTTGTTGTCAAAACACAGCAAGCTTTTCCATTATCACAATTATAAACTGTTTGTTAATTTTGAAGAGGCAATATCCAGATTTCAACAACATGTGCCTAGAGTTTTAATTGTACTGTGCACGCCTTCCTCTGTGAGGAAAATATATTCTCGATTTCGTCAGAGAGCCCAAGAACAAAATGAAAGCGTTTACTATTCCCGTGACATCATCTGCGCAGAGTCAGAATGAAAAAGTAATGTCAGTCATGCCCGGGATGACCACCCCCCTCCCCCACGAACTTCTTTACCTTTGCTGTAGCGGCAGATCAGTCTTATTTATTCTGACAAAGAAATATCTGCTTCGAAACCAGTTGATACTTTTAATCAATTATTTAAATTGCTACTTACGAAATATTTGAATTTTAGAATATTTTAGAATAACACTGGGCGAATTTTTATAAAGTTTTCTGCAAAATAAATACAAGTTTCAATTACCGACAGAATTCTATTTCAGAATGAAACAATTAATTTTTCCGGAGATTAAATGACGAAGTAACGGAAGATTATATTAAACGACCTTTTATCCACAACACAAAAATGTTTTAGTTTGAAAAATGATATGTCCATTTATAATAATCGTCTTAATAAAGCGGTAACTCTTGAAACCCATACGAACGCCTTGTCTGTCGTGATTAATTTGCATTAAGAAATGTCCACATTTTAATTACTAAATTTCCCCTCAGTGTCGTGGTTTATTAATGAAACGGTTCCCTTTCAGTCAAGTAGCTTGGTGTAAGTAAATAAAAGCATGCAACAATGGCATAATAATAAATAGTAATTTATGTTATACGTCCTTCAAAAACTAAAGCTTACAGCAGCAGACTTCCGATGCTACACCATTTCTGTTTTAAGGAGGGAAAATCGAGAAAAATGCAGGAGGTGTGTAGGTATATATCGATTTAAAGAATACAAAAACAAAACTAAAGAATATTCTAACAAAATCAGTTAAACTTGGGAGGGAGGGATTTACGATAGATATTTTTTTAATATTTCTTTGCTGGTTAAGCTTATACATGATGTTTCACTAGTTAGACCCTCCCCCCCCCCCCCAAAGAACCAGCAATAATTTCCTTCTCACTCTACATAGAAACATGACGTTTGGTTTATGAGTGACTTTTAATTTTGAGAAAAGCTCGTTAATGATTTTCCTAATAACTCGATGACTCATTGTGATATCATCCTCCAGATGGCTGGGCGCACTATTTTCGACCGGTGTCAATCTGGATTTCATTATGTTATAGAACGTCGTTCAGACTGGATATAGCGTTGCGAAGCAGGTGTTTATTTGGGAAAAGTTATTAGATAACAAATGCCATAAAAATAGTACAGAGAAAATTCCAGGATAAGTTTTTTGGCTAAAAGGCCCTTTGGGGGGACTACGAAATGACCTGTAATATAATACACATACGAAAAGCCAATATCTTTGTACGCCTACTTGCCTGTCAGTCGTAACGTTAATATAACAGTCAATAGTAACGCCATTCTCAATAGTAACGTCAATAGTACAAGGGAGATAGTTCTGTGCAAATTCTTGGATAAGTTTGTGGGAAGGAAAGCATTTTGGAGGGACTATCCTGTGAAATATCCTGTAATACAATATACGAAAAAATGACTTTGTATGTCTATTTATCTGCCAATGTTAATGTCAACAGTACAAATAAGATTATGCACACAACCTTGATAGAAGGTCTTTTATTACACCTCTTATAAGACGTACAGAATAGAAAAAGGCCAAAGCGCTTTCAAGCGTTAATACGTTCTTCAACAGTGGCTACATGAAAAGTAAAAAGGATCGATATATGGACCAGTAAAGATGACAAATTTGCATAAATACAATTAGTAAATGAAAATTTGATTATCTAAGGAAAAATACACGAAAAACAAAATATTTTTAACGGATTCAAAAACGAGTATATCTCAAGAAAAGTACAATTAAAAACACTATTTTATTACAGGAATGCAAATTCAAAAAAGACAGTCAACCCAATCCCCATGAAGATGACATCAAAAATAACTATGAAAAGACTTGAATTGCATAGAGTCGATAATGAGTCGCCAAGCATAACTTAAAATTTGAACGGGGTCAGAATTACAAATCAACGCACTGTAGATATAAATAAAATAGGATTCAAAAAGGATAATATTACTGGGGTTATTACAACGCATTAAAAGGAAAGTTTTTCAAAAATGGGAGAAAATTGTCATTAACAACCTAATGAGCAAGGGCCATAGAAAGTTTACCACCTTTGACATTCTGAGTGTATTCTGCTAAACGGATGCCAACATTGCGTTTGGTATTGTCAATATGAAATTTATAGTCACCATCGGTAGACAACAGGGGAACCAACCACATACACCCCAGCATAGCTTTTAAATTCTATCATAGCTTTCAACCTTCTATCAAAGTTGTGTGCTTAATCTTATTTGTTTGAAATCAGACGTGATACCAACTTATTTATTTAGTCAACAGTACAATCAGTAGTAACGTCATATAGTAAGTCAAGTCAAATACAGTCAAGTAGTCATATAGTAGTACAAGTCAGATACCACTGTGCAAATTTCTGGATAAGTTCGGGGGAACCACTTAGTGAAACAACCTATAATATAATATACATAAGAAAAACAAATATATTTGTTTGTCTATTTGTCTGTCAATCTTAACGTCAATAGTATAGTCAATAGTAACATCAATATTACAAGTCAGATACTACTGCGCAAATTCCTGGATAAGTTTAGGGGAAGAAAAGCACTTTTGGGGGACTATCTAGTGAAGCACCTTATAATATAATATATAAGAAAAACAATAGCTTTGTATGTCTACTTGTCTCTTTAATAGTACAAGTTATAAATACAACTGAGCAAATTCCAGGATACGTTTGGGGGAAGAAATTCCTTTTTGGAGGACTACCTAGCGAAACGCCCTGTAATATATTATATGCATAGGAAAAGTCAATAACTTTATATATCTACTTATCTGACAGTCTTAACGTCAAACTTGGTCCAATGCTCTGT
This sequence comes from Amaurobius ferox, assembly GCA_951213105.1. Taxonomy (NCBI): domain Eukaryota; kingdom Metazoa; phylum Arthropoda; class Arachnida; order Araneae; family Amaurobiidae; genus Amaurobius; species Amaurobius ferox. Next base: position 51,236,088 of record OX578138.1, read on the forward strand.
CTACTTAGCATCTATGAGAAATGTCGCCATGTTTATGATCATTAAAATTCACTGAAAGATAAATATTATTTCTTTGATAATATTTGTCGTAATAAATCTGTAGTTAAGTGATTTTTTTGACTAATAAAATAGTTTTTTTTCTCTATCAGAAAATTGCTAAAATGCAAATCTACTGTTGCATTATAAAAATCTTAAAGAAAATATTTACAATGCAGATATCATTTTTGTGCAATATCAGCAGTTCCTTGCAAATCCTAGAGTAAATTGTCTTCAATTTAGAAGCTTATTTAATATTATCATTCTCTTACATTCATTGTCTTTAAAAGAGGAAAGTTTTACCAAATACACCCATGTTTAATTAATTGTGAATCGTTTGAATCAGAAACTTTTAATTATCTATCATAGAACAAAGCATTGTAAAATGAAATACTTTTTCCTGTGATTACACATTTCGAAAATACATTCCCAACAAGATCTTCAAAGAACAAGGTGGAAAGACATAACATGTAGGAGGATAAATTCTATATGTAAAAGATTTTTATACGCTTTGATGACATATTTATTTTAATTTCTTCACAACATATAATTTTACTTTTAATTACTTTTTATGTATCTAAACTCTCAAATAAGTCCTCGTGTTCTATGAAAGCGCAGTAGAGTGCCAACATAATTTAATTCTATCCAATCTGCAAGCTGTTTTCGAATTAAGAATCATTTGGTAAAAACTATTTGTTCATCCTGTAACGTTGCTGGAATTTTTAACACTTTACAACAAAGTTGAAAAGTGTTTATGACTTTGTTCATTCTGTCTGTCTGTCTGTCTGTCTGTCTGTCTGTCTGTCTGTCTGTCTGTCTGTCTGTCTGTCTGTCCGTTATTAACACTTTACAACAAAGTTGAAAAGTGTTTATGACTTTGTTCATTCTGTCTGTCTGTCTGTCTGTCTGTCCGTTAGCACGATAACTGCCGTAAAAATGACTTAATCAAAATGAAATTTTAGTATGTTGTTCAGACGGTCTATAGGACCTATGGGAATATAAATGAATAATATCACCCAATTAGTTTTGGATTGAACCCGGGTTGAAAAAATGGAATACATTGAGCCCTATGGGACCTAATTTTTCAAGCATTTTTTAAGCGGATTTAAAATTCACAAATTGCTTCGAAAATTTTAGGCAATATTCAAATTGTTCCATAAAATATATAAAAAAAAATTCAGCGAAATATATTCAGTTGTTTTTTAAATAAAAATTAAAATAATAATAACACCTCTTATATTAAGCGATCACGTGTCCATGATATGAAACGATCACATGACCCACTTCAAAATGATATATGGCATCCATCTTGTGTCAAAATCGTGATTTTTAAAGTTCTTTTTAATTCATATTGAGTGTTGTATCCGTCCTAAAATTACTTTATTTTTGCCTAAATTCATTGCATCTACATACTGAAACAACGCAATGACAATATATTTCAGTTTAAATGCTCTTCCAAATTTGATTATTTCTACTATTAAGCCTATTTTTCACCTATGTAAAATGTAAACAGCAAAATATGTAGAATGAGTTGTATTAGAATCGCTGTAATTCTTTAACACAAAATCATTTAGTCCATGGAGTCTGCTTAGCTGATATGAATTCATTGATTTTAGAAAGAGAAGGACGATATTTTTCGATGAAGTTTTACGCATAGAGTTTACTTACTCGCAGCTCAATGGTCTTAATTTTTAAATAAAATAAATTGTTATAGTATTGTGATGAATGACATGAATGGGGGAATTATTTATGAATGAAATGTTGCTTTCATAGAGAGAGCCAGGCGTGTTATTTTTTTATGACGTCATTTGAATGGATTTCAGTTGTTTTCGATGAAGTTTTCAAATATAATAAATTATCGTAGTATTATGATAATTCTAAAATTATTACCGAGGAATGTATAACATTTAAGAGATGTTTAAACCAGGCAATTTATACTTTAATGCCGTCATTTGAATGAAGTTAATTTTTTTCGATGAAGGTTTAAGGTTTCAAATATAATAAATTAATGTAGTATTGTGATAAGTTTTAAAATATTACCGAGGAATGTATTGCATTTTAGACATGTTTAAATAAAATTGCATTGAAGGTGGAAAGTGTTTCATAATCAATGCTTTAAGCATGATTGATCTTTCTTGTTTATTTACAAGAGCTTATGAAGGTTATTTTTTTCAGTGTAATCAGTAATTGTTATGCAATGTTTATCGTAATTTGGTAGAGCCTAATAAAATACATTAAATAATTCGATAAATATGCTTTTTAAATGGTGAAGATTTAAGGAAGGATGAAAAAGCATTTGGGATGATTATAAATGTAAGGAACCCCCCTTCATTGTATTTCAAACAAAATGCAAATATGTAATATACATGCATTTTCTGGAACATTCAAAATTAATGGTGCTAGAATTTTGGAAAATACTATTGCACATAAGAACATCCATTAACTGGCTTCACTGGTTTCACTTTTTCATGCTCTTGGCAGCACGGAACAACCAATATCTGCAATGTGAATAAGAAAACTTGTTGTATGCATCAACTGTATGCAACTTTTTAAATGGAACTAAAATATTGTGCCTTACTTCATAAGCATCTCTAAATTTTTTTAACATTAAGTTCAGGATACACAAAACTTTTAATATATATGACCATAGCCTCCTAATCCGCCTGGTATCAATTTGGGCATTCTGGATCTAATAGTTCGAACTAAATTTTAAAGAAATCATATGACGCCATTGCAGATCTTTGCATGTTGTATAGCGACTCGAAGCTGATCGTTGGACGCTGTCGTCTGCAATGGGAGTTTATTTATTTTTTTTTTTTGAGAACGCCTTCTACAGGCAGGTTTTATGACTCAGAACAAATTAATGGTGCTGGTCAAAATTCTTAATGGTGTGTTTTCATCTCTTGGTTTATTGGCCTCAAAAACTTTCCTATACTATTATTTTTACTAAAAAGTAATCCGGAGGATGATGATGAGGAGTTCATTAAATATTTCCTCTTCTGTTCCTCTTTTCTGTTCTGACTCCAAAATTTTCATTTTTCTTGAAGCATCTATTTCTCAATATTGGCTAAAGATAGAGCTTATATGGTGAATTTAGCATCAAATTCCATAGGAGGAAAACACAGTAGCGTCGCCAAAGTGAGAGTTGGAGGTCGTAATTCACCCCAGGAAATCATCGAAACACTTTGAAAGGAGAAATTAAATTTTGGGAAATAGAAAATAGAAACATAATATTTAATTACTCCCCCCTCCCCTACACCACCTTCCCATCTCCCCCCCAAAAATCTGGAGACTGTACTAAGAGAGTTCACTAAAAATGTAAACTTTCGATTCGAAAATCCAGCATCGAATTCCAGTTTTCGAGAAAATTCGCATGACTGTACGAAATAGGTATGCAAAAGAAAATAAGATGCTTAACAGTTTGTTATAATTAGTTTTGTTGCCTGTTTCATTAAGTTTAACTGTCAAACATTGCACAACAATAGTTCTACATTTTCTGAGAAGTTCGGAAGAAACACTATAATTACCGGCATTTCTCTCCAAGAAGAAATGATTAATATTTCCAGCGATTTAACGCGCGACATGGCTAAAGATTACATTAAACGTCCTTTTGTCCATGGCACAAAAATGTATTCTCGTTTGAAAAATGATGTTTAAGTTTATAATAAACGTCCAAATAAAGTGGTAAGTCTTAAAACTTATATAAACGCCTCTCTTCACTTGTGATTAATTTACATTAAGAAATGTCCACGTTTTAATTACAAAATTTCCTTTGACTGTCAGCGTTTATTAATGAAACGGCTCTCTTACAGTTAAGAAGCATAACGTGAGACAAGTTAATGGGGCGTTTTATTGACGTTCAATAAGAAGGAGGCATTCGTTTTAAAGGCTACATGAAATACAGATATGGGTAAAATGGAAAACCACAGTACGGAGGGGATAGATGTGTATGTTTATAAATATTGTTAGAAATATTGTTAGATATGCCTTTCACTGTATAAGGCGTATCCCTGTTGAAAATAAACTTTTGCAGTTTCTGATTGTTGTTAATTGTCCGGGTTGCTTGACCCTTTCTCTAATAAACCGTCTTTTTCTGAATTTAAATGTTTCGTTTTTAATACTTTCCAACATAGTTGAAAAGCGTTTATGACTTTGGTCATTCTGTCTGTCTCTCTGTCAGCCTGTCCGTCGCACGATGACTGCCTTAAAAACGGCTTCATCAAAATGAAATTTTAGCATGTTGTTGAGACTGTCTGTGGAATGCCTGGGAATAAAAAGAATAATATCACCCAATTGGTTTGGGATTGAATCCGGGATAAAAAATCTGATGTGGGCAACACATGACTTTCCTTATATAATGTAATGAATTTACTACCTTTACAGCAAAAAAAGTAGGTTTTTCTTATAGTAGATACTAATATTCTTTCCAAGATATTGAATTTTCGACAATTAGTAGTCATTTTCATTGATTTAGCGTCATTTTTATCCATTTGGCGAGATTTTCGTTAATTTGGCAACATTTCCAAAAGTCGCCAAGTTGGCGACATTTCGCCAAATTCGTCGCCAAAATCTCGCCAAGCGTTATGCACAAAGAAATAAGTTATTCTTACAGCAGATAAATGACTATTGGCGTTCAAATACAAAAGTATTACTCAAAGTGTCTTTTTTCATGCATGGAACGAGCTAGATCCATGAGAATGATATCACCCAATTTATCGCATGGTATTACATATGAAAAGTGAACGTGTTTCTCATTAGGAAATATATATTTTTTTTATTTTATGACTTTTTGATAATTTTTTTCAAAAATGTACAATATCTCGAGAACGGTTCGCGTTAGCGTTCTAAATTTTATGTCAATCGTTTTCTAATGAAAAACTACATAAGAAATGTCTATTTGCGTAACTTTATTAATGATTTTGATTTTTTGACGATTTTTTCAAAATTTCCTTCGAAAATTTTGGGGGGTTCTGAACATTCGATTGCGTATAAAAACAATAGGCTTCCAGTGTTTACGGATTGTGATTTTTGTACCAAATTTGGTTCGAATCGGTCCATTCGTTCGTCAGTTATCGTCTCCACAGACTCACTGACACACACACACACACACACACACACATTCTTTCACACACACACACACACACATACACAGACATCACTTCAAAAATGTTCGATTCGTGATCAGAGATGATTGAAACGTGCTCTCCCGTCGAAAACTCGTATTCGAATTTTCGACCCCGTCACAATACTTTCCTTATACATTATGTATATAAGGAAAGTAAAAATATGATATATATTAAACCCTGGGACACAATTTCACAAACATTTTTTAAGAGGAGTAAAAATTCATATATTGTTTCGAAAATTTTAGGAAAATATTCAAATTATCACAAAAAATGTGTAAAAATTGTTTAGTAAAATATGTTGGGTAGTTTTTAAATAAAAATTGAAATGATAATTACACCCATATATGAAGAAGTCACGTGATTCATTGCAAAATGAAATATAGCTTTCATTTTTACTTTCCTTATATACATAATGTATAAGGAAAGTATTGTGTCCATAACGCTTGGCGAGGTTTTGGCGACAAATTTGGCGGAATGTCGCCAACTTGGCGACATTTTTAATTGTTGCCAAATTAACAAAAATCTCGCCAAATTGATAAAAATGACGCTAAATCAATGAAAATGACAACTAACTGAAGAAAATTCAATATCTTGGAAAGAATACAAGTATCTACTATAAGAATAACATTTTCTTTAACTGTAAAAGTAGTAAAATCATTGCATTATATAAGGAAAGTCATGTGTTGCCCACATCAGATTTTTTCCTTTGCTACCGTAAATGTTTCGAGATAATTTAAATTTAATTCAGCGTTGCATCCGTCATAAAATCGTTTTATTTTTGTATTTAAATTCTGTGCCAACGCAATTACAATACTTTTTATTTTTAAATGATTGCTAAACGTTGGTTATTTCTGCAACGAAGTCTAATTTCTATAGCATTTAGAATGTAAATAAATCAAGCAATTTTAAGATGAGTTATATAAGAATTGCTGAATTTTTGCACTCAAAATTATTTAGCTCTGGAGTCTGGAATATAAGTGTTATGAATGAAATATTCATTGATTTTACATAGAGAAGCATACGATTTATATTTCGATTATGTCATTTGATTAAAGTCCATTTTGTTTATCTTACGCAATGTGTTTGCACATTTTGTTTATCTTTTACGATGAAGTTTTATGTTTTCAACTATAATAAATTTCTATAGTACTGAGACAATTAAAAAAATATCAGCGCTGATTGTATCACTTTGGAGATGCTTAAATAAAATTGCATTTCAGTAGGAAAGTGTTTCACAATCAATTCTTTATGCACGATCGATCTTTCTTGTTATTTGAGTGTTCACGGAATGGAGAATACTACAGGATTTGGTGTGATGACCAGGATTAATTCTGCCTCAACAAAAGGTACTAACCACTATATGATTGCAAGTAATAAAAAACTTTATATGCTCATTGGTATGAAAAATATATTGTAATGTAGATTCCAGTAAGAATGAGGGGGTTATCGAAGACTGTTGGAGTTGCAATAGGAAATTTTATTATAGCAATTTCTAACCAAAATGAAAATATAGGCTTTAAATGAAAAGAAAATTTAGGGTGATTAAAATGAGCAATATTTTACATATTTCCACAAATTACAAGTAATAAAAATTTATAAAATGGATAAATTTTAACTGCGACAGAAAATTAATTTAGAATGAAAAAAATAAATAAATAAATAAACGAATAAATAAGAAAAATAATAAATATTAATTAAAAATATTGTTAAACTAAAATTTGTGAGCCAAGGAAATAAATTAAGAATAACAGGAATTGTTTCGAAAATTATAAAATTTAAAGCAAGATAGCATAAAATTTAGTTAGAGTATTCTTCTACGGGCAGGACTTCACATATTTAAATTATATCTCAGAAATATCATTATATATCAGCTGTCTATATTAGTTTTTATGCATAGCATTCCTTCAAAGATACGCTCCTACTAGAAATATATCTTTTTTATGGCACCCCCAAAGGATAAAATTTTGACCGATCTTTAAGCTGCACTTACTTCGGTCATAACTTTAAAATTTTCTTTATGTATTCTCTGCGTGCATTTATTCTTGCTTTTCATTCGAACTCCTTTATCTCCAGAAACGAAACCTCTCCATGCATTATTCCGTTATAGTGTTCAGTTTTATTGCACGGGTCGTTATGAATCCGAAATTAAATTTCAGTTTATAGGTAAAGCAACCCTCAAATATCGCCAAAGATATTGCCAAACGCTGACATCAGATTTGTTGCAGGGCTTCGTTACCGATTAGGTATTTCATTCTACTATATTTACCTATCTCCTTCCTCTTTTATTCACATCAACATCAGTAAAGGAATCTAAAGTAGTGTCAAAGTTTATCTTTACTAAGAAATACTCTGGAAAAGGCACCCCAAAACTAAATGTGGACATTCAAAATCCGTAAAAACTGCTTAGAAGATCCTGACGTTGCTTTTGAAACTTTTATGCAAAGCTTAAGGGAGAACATATGACAAATTAATTTTGAAAGAAATGGTTTCTGTAGTTTGAATAAATATATAAAATATACATATTGAATAAATATAACATTTTGGATAATATATGTTTTGAATGAATATATAAAATATTCATTTTGAATAAATATAACATTTGGGATAATATACGTTTTGAGTGAATATAACATTTGGAATAATATATATTTCGTATAATTATAAAAAATAAAATAAATTAAAACGATATTGGTAAATTGTGCGATTGAATTAATCCACAAATGTGGCACTGGGAACTATTTATCATGAGCCATGATCTATCTGGAGTATTTAAAAATATTATATATGTATTTTTTATTAATTTTATTTTATTTTCCATTTAAAATTTATGCAACTATGATTTAATAAACTATAAAAACTTCACAAACCGACTCCAATTTATTTAAACGTAGGGAGAGTAATTAAAAATGTGGATAGTCAGATGTTCTCAATAAATTATTTGCATATTTAACATACTTTGAAAGCATTTCGGATAATTTGTATCGAAGTACGTATGTTTATGGGTTAAACTAAAATGTTCCTTCTTCGTAGTTATAAATATCCACCGATAGATGGCCTAATGCCTCTTTGTATGTAGGAAATGTAGGAAATGCCTCTTTTTTCAAAGTATTTTATTCGCATAATGCAAAAATGTCTTATGCAAAAGATGACTGTACTGATATGGAATGTTTGAATGTACAAAAAATGTTATTCTCCAACCATTACGACGACTCTCCATTTATATCTTACCTGTATCAAGGTGAAAAACCTGATATGAGCAGCACATGACTTTCGCTGCAGACTCAAATTCATATTTCCTTTATTTCTTTAATAATTCATTAGATAGAGTTTAATTGAACCAAATAACATTAAATTTTTGTTTTTATTTGATAATTGGACATTTTTCCAAAATCGGCGTAACAAAAATGCAAGAAATCTGAAATATCTCGAGAACGGTTAGTCCTAAAGCATAATGAAGTGTGTTATATGATTTTCCTCTTCAAAAACTGTGTATAAAACAAGACTTTAATTGATACATTTGAGCTTACACTACTTAGTCTTTTTTTTTTTTAGATTTTGGCGATTTTGGAGGACCATTTCGTTAAAAAAGACAGGCTGTTCTTTTCCGAATCGTACCAAAATCTAATCAGCACCACAGTATCCCACAAGTAACTTATCTACCACAATTTGCGAAATTTGGCCAATAAGTATCTTAGATAGAGTGGATACATGCTATTTTTGCGGGCCATTTCGTAAAAAAAGCGGGTTCTACTTTTTCGAATCGAACCAAATTCTAATCAGCACCAGAGTATCCAACAAGTAACTTATCTACCAAATTTTATGAAATTTGGTCAATTAGTATTTTAGCTAGAGCGGATAAATTAAATTTTTATGTGCCATTTCGCAAAAAAAGGCGGGTTCTGTTTTTACGAATCGTACCAAAAACTAATAAGCACCAGGGTCACATCCAAGTGACTTATCTACCAAATTTTGTGAAATTCGGACCATTACTTTTTGAATTAGAGTGGATACATACATTGCACAGACAGACTGACAGACAGACAGACAGACACACACACAGACACACACAGACACACACACAGACGTCAAGCTAAAAATAGTGTTTTCTTATTCTAGAATTCTCGAAACGTAGATCCGTCGAAAACTCGAGTTGAGATTTTCGACATGATTTCAATACTTTCCCTATACATTACCATGTATTGCAGGGAAAGTAAAAAAGGCCAAAAGACTGTAAACAAAAACAATCAAATTAAAAAAAAATCAAAAATGTCTTATACAGTATAACTTTTTGCGGTGCTCTAGTCTCCCCGTGATCGCTGTTTGATGAAAGATTTAAGGGAACAACAGGAAAAAAATAAATGCATGGAAAATCGTCTGGCCTAGGGAAAAAAAAAATGACTTCCACGATGGCCTAGGTTTTCGGTTATAACTCCCTATAAATAAGACAAAAATTTCTTTATTCCCCCTCTGCCATTTTTATTCTCCATAATACGGTTGTTTCTGAGTCAGTTCCTTTTTTATACAAGCAGAAACATTCTGCTTGAAAAATGACCAAAAAATACGCCGCGGAAGAACAAGATTCAGAATACGGGGAGGATTCTAGGGAGGAAAACAACAGAAACAAAAATGACTGAGAGTATTTCCCGCGCAAAATGGATTTGTGTATTTTCTTTTTCAGAGAGGACATTTTATATAGAATTGGAGCACTTTCTTTGTTTTCTTTGTTACTGGTTTTTGTTATAAAGGGGGTGAGAATAGTTTCCTTCAGATGGAATGGAATTATTTCGAATCTGAAGTATGATCTTATGAAAGCAAGTGGTGCTCTAATAGAGAAAAATGGGTATAAATCTGAGGTGGTAAATTTATTAGACTACACCACGCAGCTCATTGTTGTTACAAATATATTTTCTACGTAAATGTCTTCCAATTTATTCTTACGTTGCTTTGGAAATTTATTCCTACATTCTTCATATAAGAGGGATTAGAACCCATAGGACTTTGTTAGGAAAGCTAAATTATACCTTAAATTGAAATAGAGGTAAAAAATCTGATGTGGGCAGCACATGAAATACCCTGCAGACTTGAATTCATATTTTCTCTATTTCTTTAGTAATTCATTAGATTGAGTTTAATTGAACCAGATAACACTAAATTTGCATTTTTAATTCAATTTTTGTTTTTATTTGGTAATTGGACAATTTTCCGAAATCGGCGTAATAAAAATGCAAATATCTTGAGAACGGTTAGTCCTAAAGTATAATGGAGTGTGTTATATTATTTTCCTCTTCAAAAATTGCGTATAACATAAGAATTTAATTGATACATTTGAGCATACACGATTTAGTCTTTTTTTTTAGTTTTTGGCGATTTTGGCGGGCCATTTCGTAAAAGAAGGCAGATAGTTCTTTTCCGAATCGTACAAATATCTAATCAGCAACAGAGTATTTCACAAGTAACTTATCAATATTTTAGCTAGAGTGCAAACATGAAATTTTTGCGGGCTATTTCGTAAAAAAAGGCGGGTTCTTTTACGCTTCGTACCAAAATCTAATCAGCACCAGGACATCCTACAAGTAACTTATCTACCAAATTTTGTGAAATTTGGTCAATTAGTATTTTAGCTAGAGTGGTATACATGAAATTTTTACTGGTCATTTCGCAAAAAAAGGAGGGTTCTGTTTTGACGGATCATACCAAAAACTAATCACTACCAGGGTCACATCTAAGTGACTTACGTACCCAATTTTATGAGATTCGGTCTATTAGGTTTTGTGTTAGAGTGGATACATACATTGCACAGACAGACAGACAGATAGACAGACACGCACACAAACGTCACGCTGAAATTTTTTTTCGTATTCTAGAGGTCTTGAAACGCGTAGATCCGTCGAAAACTCGAGTTGTGATTTTCGGTATGATTCCAATACTTTCCCTATACATTACCATGTATTGCAGGGAAAGTAAAAATCTGATGTGGGCAGCACATGACTTTCCCTGCGGACTCAAATTCATTTTTTCTTTATTTCTTTAATGATTCATTAAATTGCGTTTAATTGCACAAAATAACACTATATTTGCATTTTAAATTCAATTTCTGTTTTTATTTGATAATTGGACATTTTTCCAAAAATGGCATAACTAAATGCGAAAAATCTAATATATCTCGAGAACGGTTAGTCCTAGAGTGATAGAGCTGTTCTTATTATTTTCCTCATCAAAAATTACGTATAAAACATGCATTTAATTGATATATTTGAACATGCGTAGCTTTTTTTTCTTCAGAATTTGGCGATTTTTGAGGGTCATTTCGTAAAAAAAGGCAGGTTGCTCTTTTCCGAATAATACTAAAATATAATCAGCACCAGAGTATCTTACAAGTAACTTATCTACCAAATTTTGTGAAATTTGGTCAATTAGTATTTTAGCTAGAGTGGATACATGAAATTTTTAAAGGCCATTTCGCAAAAAAGGCGGGTTCTGCTTTTACGAATCGTACAAAAACTAATCAGCACCAGGGTCATACCCAAATGTCTTACCTACCAAATTTGATGAAATTTGGTCCATAAGTTTTTGAGTTAGAGTGGATACATACACTGCACAGAAAGACAGACACACACACACAGACGTCACGCTAAAAATAGTTTTTTCGTATTCTAGATCTCGAAACGTGTAGATCCGACGAAAACTCGAGTTGCGATTTTCGACAAGATTCCAATACTTTCCCTATACATTACCATGTATTGCAGGGAAAGTAAAAATCTAATTTGGGCAGCACATGACTTTCCCTGCAGACTGATATCCACGCTCTCTTTATTTTATTTAAATTTTATTCACTTTTAATTCAATTTTCGTTCTCATTTGGAAACTAAACTTATTTTCAAAGGTGGCGTAGAGAAAATACGAAAAAACGAAAATATCTCGAGAACGGCTAGTCCTAGTGTAATGGAGTTGGCCTTATTCTTTTCTTCGTTAAAAATTACGTATAAAACAAGTATTTAATGGATATATTTAAGCATACCTATTTTTTATTTTAGGTTTTGGCGATTTTCGCAGGCCATTTCGTAAAAATGGCAGGTTGTTCTTTTCAGAATCATACTAAAATCTAAGCAGCACCAGATAATTCTACAAGTAACTTATCTACAAAATTTTGTAAAATTTGGTCAATTAGTATTTTAGCTAGAGTGGTTAAATGAAATTTTTAGGGACCATTTCACAAAAGACGGGTTCTGTTTTTACGAATCCTACCAAAAACTAATCAGCACCAGGGTCTCAACCAAGTGACTTACTTACTTAATTTTGTGAAATTCGGTCCATTAAATTTTCAGCTAGAGTGGATACAAGCCTTTGCGGGCCATTTGGCAAAAAACGGCATGTTCTATTATCCCGAATCGTACCCAAAACTAATCAGCACCAGATTCGCCCACAAGTGACTTACCTTCCCAATTTTATAAAATTCGGTCAATTACTTTTTTTAGTTATAGTGGATACAAAATCTGCACAGACAGACACACAGACACACACACACACGTCACGCTAAAAATAGTTATTTAGTATTCTAGAGGTCTCGAAACGTGTAGATCCGTCGGGAAACTCGAGTTGTGATTGTCGGCATGATTCCAATACTTTTCCTATACGTTCCCATGTATTGCAGGGAAAGTAAAAATCTGATGTGGGCTGCACATGACTTTCCCTGCAGAATAACGTTCTCCATATTTTAATTAAATTTATTTCACTTTTAATTCAATTTTCGTTCTCATTCGGTAACCGGACTTATTTTCAAAGGTGGCGTAGAGAAAATACGGAAAACTAAAATATCTCGAGAACGGCTAGTTCTAGTGTAATGGGGTTGGTCTTATTATTTTCGTCTTTAAAAATTACGTATTAAACGAGCATTTAATGGATATATTTGAGTATACCCAGTTCTTTAGTTTAGATTTGGACGATTTTTGCGGGCCATTTTCCAAAAGAAGGCAGGTTAATTTTTTCCGAATCGTACCAAAATCTAATCAGCACCAGGGTAACCCACAATTGACTCATCTACCGATTTTTGTGAAATTCGGTCCAGTAGTTTTTCAGTTAGAGTGGATACAAGGTTTTGCGGGCCATTTCGCAAAAAAGGCGAGTTCTTTTATTCCAAATCATACCCAAGACTAATCATCACCAGACTCGCTCACAAGTGACTTACCTACCAAATTTTGTGAAATTCGGTCCATTAGTTTTTTAGTTAGAGTGGATACAAAATCTGCACAGACAGACAGACACACAGACACACAATCAGACGTCACGCTAAAAATGGTTTTTTCGTATTCTAGAGGTCTCGAAACGTGTAGATCCGTCGAAAACTCGATTTGCGATTTTCGGCATGATTCCAATACTTTCCCTATACATTGCCATGTATTGCAGGGAAAGTAAAAATCTGATGTGGGCAGCACATGACTTTCCCTGCAGACCTATATTAACGTTCTCTTTATTTTAATTAAATTTACTTCACTTTTAATTCAATTTTCGTTCTCATTCGGTAACCGGGCTTATTTTCAAGGGTGGCGTAGGGAAAGTACGAAAAACTAAAATATCTCAAGAACGGCTAGTGCTAGTGTAATGGGATTGGTCTTATTATTTTCGACGTTAAAAATTACGTATTAAACGAGCATTTAATGGATATATTTGCGTATACCTAGTTCTTTAGTTTAGATTTTGGCGATTTTTGCGGGCCATTTTGCATTAAAAGGCAGGTTATTTTTTTCCGAATCATACCAAAATCTAATCAGGACCAGGATGTCCCACATGTGACTCACCTACCGAAGTTTGTGGAATTCTATCCATTAGATTTTCAGCTAGAGTGGATACAAATTTTTGAGGGCCTTTTCGCAAAAAAAGGCTGGTTCTTTTATCCCCAATTGTTCCAAAAAATAATCAGCACCAGATTCGCCCACAAGTGACTGACCTACCAAATTTAATAGAATTCGGTCAATTACTTTTTTAGTTAGAGTGGATACAATATCTGCACATACGGACGGACACACAGACACACACACAGACGTCACGCTAAAAATAGTTTTTTCGTATTCTGGAGGTCTCGAAACGTGTAGATCCGTCGAAAACTCGAGTTGCGATTTTCGGCATGATTCCAATACTTTCCCTATACATTAAAATGTATTGCAGGGAAAGTAAAAATCTGATGTGGGCAGCACACGACTTTCCCTGCAGACTTATATACACGTTCTCTTTATTTTAATTAAATTTAATTCATTATTGATTCAATTTTCGTTCGCATTTGTTAACTGGACTCATTTTCAAAGGTGGCTTAGAGAAAAAAAAACGAATATTTCTCGAAAACGGTTAGTCCTAGTGTAATGGGGTTGGTCTTATTCTTTTCTACGTTAAAAATTACGTATAATACAAGCATTTATTGGATATATTTCAGCATACGTAGTTTTCTATTTTAGATTTTGGCAATTTTTGCTGGTCATTTTGCAAAAAAAGGCAGGTTATTTTTTTCCGAATCGTACCAAAATCTAATCAACACCAGAGTGACCCATCTACCGAATTTTGTGAAATTCGGTCCATTAGGTTTTCAGCTAGATTGGATACAGGCTTTTGATGGACAATTTTGCAAAAAAAGGCGGGTTCTTTTATCCCGAATCGTACCCAAAACTAATCAGCACCAGACTCGCTCACGAGTGACTTACCTACCAAATTTTATGACATTCGGTCGATTAGTTTTTTAGTTAGAGTGGATAGAAAATCTGCACAGGCAGGCACACAGACAGACACACCGACACACACACAGACGTCACGCTAAAAATGGTTTTTTCGTATTCTAGAAGTCTTGGAACGTGTAGATCCGTCGAAAACTCGAGTAGCGATTTTCAGCATGATTCCAATACTTCCCTATACATTACCAAGTATTGCAGGGAAAGTAAAAATTGAAGAATGGCAAATGTTAACTTGTATGTTTAAATTATACGATCATGAACAGCATAATATTATAATTATACTATTATAGGAATTAAGGCTCGGGAAGTACAATGAGCGGTAGCAGGGTAGGTATGTGTGTATCCACGCAAAGATTTTTTACTTTCCCTGCAATACATGGTAATGTATAGGGAAAGTATTGGAATCATACCGAAAATCACAACTCGAGTTTTCGACGGATCTACACGTTTCGAGACCTCTAGAATACGAAAAAACTATTTTTAGCGTGACGTCTGTGCGTGTGTCTGTCTGTCTGTCTGTCTGTGTGTCTGTCTGTCTGTCTGTGTGTCTGTCTGTGTGTCTGTCTGTCTGTGCAGATTTTGTATCCACTGTAACTAAAAAACTAATGGACCGAATTTCACAAAATTTGGTAGGTAAGTCAATTGTGGGCGGGGCTAGTGCTGATTAGTTTTGGATACGATTCGGAAAAAAATAACCTGCCTTTTTTTGCAAAACGGCCCGCAAAAATCTTCAAAATCTAAACTAAAGAACTAGGTATACTAAGATATATCCATTAAATGCCCGTTTAATACGTAATGTTTAACGACGAAAAGAATAAGACCAACCCCATTACACTAGGACTAGCCGTTCTCGAGATATTTTAGTTTTTCGTACTTTCCCTACGCCACCTTTCAAAATAAGCCCGGTTACCGAATGAGAACGAAAATTGAATAAAAGTGAAATAAATTTAATTAAAATAAAGAGAACGTGGATATAAGTCTGCAGGGAAAGTCATGTGCTGTCCACATCAGATTTTTTACTTTCCCTGCAATACATGGTAATGTATAGGGAAAGTATTGGAATCATGCCGAAAATCACAACTCGAGTTTTCGACGGATCTACACGTTTCGAGACCTCTAGAATACGAAAAAACCATTTTTAGCGTGACGTCTGTGCGTGTGTCTGTCTGTCTGTCTGTGTGTCTGTCTGTCTGTCTGTCTGTGTGTCTGTCTGTCTGTGCAGATTTTGTATCCACTGTAACTAAAAAACTAATGGACCGAATTTCACAAAATTTGGTAGGTAAGTCACTTGTGGGCGGGGCTGGTGCTGATTAGTTTTGGGTACGATTCGGAATAAAAGAACCTGCCTTTTTTTGCGAAATGGCCCGCAAAAGTTTGTATCCACTCTAGCTGAAAAACTAATGGACCGAATTTCACAAAACTCGGTAGATGACTCACGTATAGGTCACTCTGGTGCTGATTAGATTTTGGTACGATTCGAAAAAAAATAACCTGCCTTTTTTTGCAAAACGGCCCGCAAAAATCTTCAAAATCTAAACTAAAGAACTACGTATACTCAGACATATCCATTAAATGCCCTTTTAATACGTAATGTTTAACGACGAAAAGAATAAGACCAACCCCATTACACTAGGAATAGCCGTTCTCGAGATATTTTAGTTTTTCGTACTTTCCCTACGCCACTTTTCAACCGCAAAAGCTTGTATCCACTCTAGCTGAAAAACTAATGGACCGAATTTCACAAAATTCGGTAGATGAGTCACGTATAGGTCACTCTGGTGCTGATTACATTTTGGTACGATTCGGAAAAAAATAACCTGCCTTTTTTTGCAAAACGGCCCGCAAAAATCTTCAAAATCTAAACTAAAGAACTTGGTATACTTAGATATATCCATTAAATGCCCGTTTAATACGTAATGTTTAACGACGAAAAGAATAAGACCAACCCCATTACACTAGGACTAGCCGTTCTCGAGATATTTTAGTTTTTCGTACTTTCCCTACGCCACCTTTGAAAATAAACCCGGTTACCGAATGAGAACGAAATTTGAATTAAAAGTGAATTACATTTAATTGAAATAAATAGAACGTGGATATAAGTTTGCAGGGAAAGTCATGTGCTGCCCACATCAGATTTTTTTTGTTATTTTTGTGTTAAACGATCGTATTTTTAAAACATTCTCTGGTTTTTGGGAATTCGCTGTGAGTATCGGTTATCTGCCAGTTAACATATACACATCGAAAGAAAACAAACATTTTGTAATAGTTTCGTATTTAGTTTTCACCAAAATCACTAAATGTAACATATTGCACTTGATAATAATTAAATATCAATGACGTTTTGATGTATATTTTGAAGATAAATTAAAATAAATGATGCTTTTGATCATTGAATCGGTCAAAAGAGCCAAAATTAATTTTATTTAATTTTTTGGTATGTATATTGAATAGTATGCATTGTGTGTACAGTATAAGTAATATGTTGGTAACATTAATTTTAAGAGTGTAATACAAAAATCAGATATGATTATATGGGTGTTATAAACTGTTCCTGATACCATCTCTCACACATCAGTTTAAGGAATATTAAATATACCATATCTATGAAATATTTGTTTCAAACTTTCTTAGCACTGAATATTACCCAAAATTTCTTTCAGACAAAAGTAGCTATTTTTAACTAATTTGGGCATGTTAATCACGAATATAAATTGAAAAATCTTATTGGCTTTAGTTTTCATGGTATATGGGGCAAGCTATAGTTTTCAATATGTGAGAAAGGCGTACAGCAGGAACTTGTAGAAACATTCTTCCAGCGCTGTGGAAGAATGGGCATGTCATAGAATATACACATTTTAGACACTTTTCTGGATTTCTTCTCGGCCAACTACGGTGCTGGGAGATTAAATTCCAATCCTGAAAAAAACTACATCAAGATGAAATGGCATGCAGCAAATCTAGCAGATTATTGTTGAATCCTTGTGATATATGCTCCAAAGACGTATTAAGAGCTACAGGTTTTCCGTACGAGAATTATAAGTACGTATATGCAAATATGCAAAACTAGTTTTGCAAAAAAATCAAAAACTAGAGTTAATCTGGTGTTTTAACGGTCATCTTCATATTCAGCAGATCAAACAACATAACTGCAACTTGGTTTAATAGCAGCACATAAAAAGTAAAAAAAAAATGTTATCCAGGGTTACAAATTTATTTTCCAGTGTTGTTAATATATCTAGGAAGGTTTTTATAAATTAAAAAATAATTTCTTGAATATATTACTTTTTGTTGCATTATAGACATCACTTTATAATCTTGCATGTCACTTTTACTGTTTTCCGACCAATGGTCAATTTTAGAAATTTTTGTATTTTTATTACATTTTCTCATTGAATATTAACTTTTCTTATTTTGCATTTGTGAGGGCTAAAAAACCTTTTGATTATTATTTCCCCCAGTTTGCATTATAATTTATGTTTCTTTAGTAATGTTTTACGTTTCTTTATAATTTATGTTTCTTATAATTTATGTTTGTTAGACCGATCGCCGAGCTAATCAGTATGCGTTTCTGCGTTCCTGAAGTGAAACAGGATTAAGTTTCGGATCGTGGGAAATTCTGGAAGGATTCTAGTAAGATTTTCGACTTGAGTGATTTGAAGTGAAGGAGAAAGCACGATGAGAGATTGGGATGAGTGCAGAAGTTGGTCGGCAGCCTAGTGGAAGGAAGCACATTTAGATACAACTATGATTGGGAGAGTCTAGTATCTTGGGTTTGGTCGGAATACGGGACGAGGAAAAAAGAATGCTATTGGTAAGCATAAAAGCTTGCTAGATCGTCTACGGAGTAACAATTAACACCAGCCCCATAAAGGGTTGTATCTTGCATAATTGTAATTCATTCTGTGCATGTGCAATAACAGTTATTGTCTATGTCAGTTGCTTTAAAACAGCCAGCTGCTGTACTTTCTGTGAATAAAAATAGTTTGATTTATATCGGTGCAGTCCTATGTTATTTTCCAGGACCAAAATATCAGCATATCAAGCACTTAAAGTTAGAGTTATATCACTTTATTGACTGAGATAAGTACGGACACTTAATCCCGCAATACAAGTATACTCATCCGTACAACAGAGTAACCAACAAGAGGCGATGAAGGCAAATGCTCTACATATATGAACAGTCGTTTCCACGTGTAGGGCTAAATAAAACCGAAACTGACTTTCATTTGAATTATGACAGTTAGCTTGCGAATTAACATTGCACATTATTAAAATGGCTAATGACATGAAATTATGCAGCGATAATGTTTAGAGAGCAACATTAAAGCTGTTAAATTAAATATATACATTCATTTGTATTATTGTCATGCAGATAATAAAATCCGTTGACTCTGACTGTCTGTCTGTCACTCTTGGTGATAAATTTGGTAAACGAACAGACAAATTTGGTGAGATTGCACCCTAACAACTTTGGGGAATTATCGCGAAGTTGACGTTAATAGTGTATCTCTTAGTAATTATTTAAACATCTTGATATGACTGACTAATACTAATATGATTGTTTTACTATTGTTTACGGACTTCAACACAATTTATTCTATTTCTGTCAGATGCTTATTTTTTCTTCAAAAATAACTGTCGTACTTTAATTCTGAACATCAGTGGGTATTAAAATTCGAAAAAAAATGTATCCGTGCATTTTCTCAGATTTCTACGCACATATTTAAAAACATTAAAACAGTGTTTCCCTTAACATTTTATGGTCTTCTATTTTCATGTCACGTTTTTCGAGAATGTTCTTTGCTGGAATTTCCGAACACCTCTCTACTGACATCAAGTGTAACAGCCTTTATTTCCGCATCACATGAACAACTTATAAACGAACATCAGCACAGAAAGCCATCCCCGACTAGTATAAGAGTACAATTGTGATGGGAAAAAGAAATCATTTGTTTTGCTTGTATCCGAATTTGTTTCGGATGTCGCTTTGCATATCAAATCCCTAAGTAGTTCGTGATTTCTGCTTTCAACTGGCTAATCAGGGACATATCCCTCAAAGCTCGTTACAGTCCCTGCCCCACAACTTTTTTTCCCCTGTAAAACGTCGGCGCTATCCCCATGATACACTGAAGTACAGAAAGAATCAATTTTCGCTGTACGACTATAACGAGGTAATCAGCAAACCCTCAGGGGCAGGGGGGGGATATTCCCAATCAATGCATAGGGGTGGTCTGCCTCTTCAGCCCCTCTCTTCCTTTTCCAGTCTTTTACTATAAAAAAAAAAAAATTGGGGACATGATAAATTCAATCACCATATTTTGTGCACCCCTTAATTTGTACTGTTGGGACCCACATTTTTTTGCGTATAAAACCGTCCATGTGTGGCAGTGACTTTTTTCGAATGGTTCTAAAAAAAAATTCTGCTTTTGAGCCACTTGAGTGGGATGTTATAAAGCACGTTTTGTATTCTCTATTGTCAGATACGGGACTGGAAATTGAATTAGTTTTCAATGGGAGTCGTGTGGAAAGGCGTGGTAATGTCCGACCCCAACCGAATTCACCGCACGTTGTAGGATTCCTGAAGCGTAGCATTTTTACAGTTGCATCCTCTTTTTACGACTGTTACTAAGTTGAGACAGCGGTGTATTCATTAAGTTGAGAACTTAATAATGAATGCATTTTTATGTAGGTTTTTGAGTTCTCAGAAAAATCGCGTGTAATTACTCCGTGTTTGTAATATACTACCTTGACCGTTTTTACTTTCCCTGCAATACATGGTAATGTATAGGAAAAGTATTGGAATCATGCCGAAAACCGCAACTCTAATTTTCGACGGATCTACACGTTTCGAGACCTCTAGAATACGAAAAAACCATTTTTAGCGTGACGTCTGTGTGTCTGTCTGTACAGATTTTGTATCCACTTTAACTAAAAACTAAAGGACCGAATTTCATAAAATTTGGTAGGTAAGTCACTTGTGGGCGAATCTGGTGCTGATTAGTTTTTGGTACGATTCGAGATAGAAGAACCCACCTTTATTTTTTGCGAAATGGCCAGCAAAAGCTTGTATCCACTCTACCTGAAAAACTAATGGATCGAATTTCACAAAATTCGGTAGATGTGATAAGGCTTTCACACCTCTGTGTTAAAATTGTATATTAAAGTATTGTTTTATTTCTGTGTGATTGAAAGTGTCAATTTCGAAATGTAAATGTCTTTTCTACATGTTTTCAATTACATTGACTTTTAAGGGAAGTGAACTCTAAAATCGCAAAAGTGTTTATGTTCCAGAAAAATAGTAATAGTTTTGTATTTTCGCTTCTCAGTCGCTAGTTGGGAACTTGCAGGTTTTGCGCACGCGCGAGTTTGAAAAAGGATTTTGGAAGCAGTGTGGAAGGAGTCGTGGAGAAATGTAGACGTGTGTGTTTGATTCGCGTATGATCGCGAATTTTAAGAAAAGGTGGATTAATTTTGAAAGTGGAAGGATGTGATTAAAATATATAACATAGTTCGACAAGTTGTGCGTAGAGTCGTTTGGCTCGGTTCAGAGATGAGTCACTCATGTTTTTAAATGAATCAGCCTGGTAGTAATGGAATAATGAATCTTGTGAAAAGAGAAAATGGTTCTTTCACTGGTCGGCTTGAATCGCTAATAGGGCTAGAGGGAAAGCTCATTTTACAGCGATTTGTATTTGCCTGACTCCGCCTTGTGTCCTAAGGTACGAATCAACCAATCTCCGTAACCAACCAAGATGTCGAATTCCGCCAGCATGATGTTGTGTAGTCAAGTTTCCCGACCATTATGGATTTTGTTCTGCGCAAGAATCTCGATGAGTTTATGCCGAGAGTCCATCCTGATATCCTTTCCCATGGTACAGAATTGTAAATGTTATATTTAAAAGAGACGAGGTAAAGTTTTATATATATTTAGTCTTCCACCTAACGAATAGAGTGTTAATTGTCAAATCCTCGTGAGCATCGAGTCATTGATGATGTTATATGAAAATGTCGTATATGTTCAAAGTATACAAATGTGATATATAAATGTCAAGTATAATATGAGGAATATTGTGTTTATTTTATGTATCAGAAAATATGTGTATTCTCTTGGTTCCTCTTCCTCCAGGGGTGTTCTTAATGGTCACCCTACCGAGTGTAACTCTGAGTTATTGCGAGAAATGCTTGTACTCCACTGTTTTCGATCAACTGCCTTGTTATTTCATGTTTAATAAATGTGTTTGATTTCAAAACTTTGTCTTCTCTGTCGAGTATACCAAAACGTTCGCGACATAGATAAGTCACTTGTGGGTCACTCTGGTTCTGGTTAGATTTTGGTAGGATTCGGAAAAAAATAATCTGCATTTTTTTGTAAAATGGACCGCAAGAATCGCCAAAATCTGAAATAAACAAGAAAGATCAATCATGCTTAAAGCATTGATTATGAAACACCTTCCATCTTTAATGCAATTTTATTTAAACATCTCTAAAATGCAATACACTCCTCGGTAATATTTTAAGACTTATCACAATAATATATTAATTTATTATATTTGAAAACTTAAACCTTCATCGAAAAAAATGAACGTCATTCAAATAACGGCATTGAAATAAAAATTACCTGGTTTAAACATCTCTAAAATGCAATACATTCCTCGGTATTACTTTTAAAATTATCATAATACTACAATAATTTATTATATTTGAAAACATCATCGAAAACAACTGAAATTCATTCAAATGACATCATAGAAAAAATAACACGCCTGGCTCTCTGTATAAAAGCAGCATTTTATTCATAACATTTTCCCATTCATTTCATTCATCACAATACTATAATAATTTATTTTATTTAAAAATTAAGACCATGGAGCTACAAGTAATTAAACTCTATACTTAAAAAAATCGTCCTTCTCTCTGTAAAATCAATGAATATTTCATTCATATCAGTTATGCAAACTCCACGAGCTAAATCATTTTGCGTTAAAGAAATACAGCAATTCTTATACAACTCATTCTACATATTTTATTATTTACATTTTACATAAGTGAAAAATAGGCTTAGTTGTAGAAATAATCAAATTTGGATGATAATTTAAACTCAAATATATTGTAATTGCGATGTTTCAGTATGTAGATACACAGAATTTAAGCAAAAATAAAGCGGTTTTAGGACGGATACAACTCTCAATATAAATTAAAAAGAACTTTAAAAATCACGATTTTGGGACAAGATGGATGCCATATTTCATTTTGAAGTGGGTCACGTGATATGAGTCTGCAGGGAAAGACATGTGCTGCCCACATCAGAATTTTTAACAATATTACAACAATGATTTATGGAAGTACGCCCCCTTTGAAAATAAGTCCAGCTATCAAATGAGAACCAAATTTAAGTTTAACGTGCAAATTCAATGTCGTTTAAAATACTTATGGCTGCTATTTTGTGCAGATAAACTCAAATTTTTATTGAAGAAATAAAGAGAACGTGAATATGAGTCTGCAGGGAAAGACATGTGCTGCCCACATCAGAATTTTTAACAATATTAAAACAATGATTTATAGACGTGAACGGGGATTATTTGCAGACCATTTCGAAAAAAATGTATAATCTATATTTAAAGATCCACCAAATATTTGTAGAATAAAATGTTCAACAAATATAAGCTGTGTACCAAATTTTAACTCTCTAGGACTTAGGAAAGTGCATTAAAAATGCCATCAAATAAATATATCACGAAGAGTTATATAAAATTAAATAAGAAAGATCAATCATGCTTAAAGCATTGATTATGAAACACTTTCCAACTTCAATGCAATTTTATTTAAACAAGTCTAAAATGCAATACATTTCTCGGTAAAATTTTGAAACTTATCACAATACTGCATTAATTTATTATATTTGAAAACTTAAACCTTCATCGAAAAAAATAAACTTCATTCAAATGACGGCATTGAAATATAAATTGCCTGGTTTAAACATCTCTAAAATGTTATACATTCCTCGGTAATAGTTTTAGAATTATCATAATACTACGATAATTTATTATATTTGTAAACTTCATCGAAAACAACTGAAATTAATTCAAATGACGTCATAGAAAAAATAACACGCCTGGATCTCTCTATAAAAACAGGATTTCATTCATAACTTTCTCCCATTCATTTCATTCATAACTTTCTCCCATTCATTTCATTCATCACAATACTATAATAATTTATTTTATTTAAACATTTTGTTTAAGACCATGGAGCTACAAAAAATAAAACACTATGCTTGAAACTTCATCGAAAAAATCGTCCTTCTCTTTATGAAATCAATTAATATTTCATTCATATCAGCCATGCAGACTCCATGGACTAAATTATTTTGTGTTAAAAAAATATAGGAATTCTAATACAACTCATTCTATATATTTTGCTGTTTACATTTTACATAGGTGAAAAATAGGCTTAGTTGTAGAAATAATCAAATTTAGATGAGCATTTAAACTCAAATATATTGTCATTGCGTTGTTTCAGTATGTAGATGCACAGAATTCAAGCAAAAATAAAGTAGTTTTAGGACCGATACAACACTCAATATGAATTAAAAAGAACTTAAAAAAATCACGATTTTGAAATAAGATGGATGTCATATATCATTTTGAAGTTGGTCATGTGATCGTTTCATATCATGGTCACGTGATCGTTTCATATAAGAGGTGTAATTATTATTTTAATTTTTATTTAAAAAACTACTGAATACATTTCGCTGAATTTTCTTTTATATATTTTATGGAACAATTTGAATATTACGTAAAATTTTCGAAGCAATTGGTGAATTTTAAATCCGCTTAAAAAATGTTTGAAGAATTAGGTCCCATAGGGCTCAATGTTTTTCATTTTTTCGACCCGGGTTCAATCCAAAACTAATTGGGTGATATTATTCATTTATATTCCCATAGGTTTTACAGACCGTCTGAACAACATACTAAAATTTCGTTTTGATTAAGTCATTTTTACGGCAGTTATCGTGCTAACGGACAGACAGACAGACAGACAGACAGACAGACAAACAGACAGAATGGACAAAGTCAAAAACACTTTTCAACTATGTTGTAAAGTTTTAAAAACTACGTATGCTTAAATATATCCATGCAATGTTTATTTAATACGTAAGTTTTAACAAAGAATATAGGAAGATCCACACCATTACACTAGGACTAGCCGTTCTCGAGATATTTCAGTTTTTTCGTATTTTCTCTACGTCACCTTTGAAAATGAGTCCAGTTACCAAATGGGAACGAAATTTGAATTAAAAGTGAATTAAATGTAATTAACATAAAGAGAACGTGTATATAAGTCTGCAGGGAAAGTCATGTGCTGCCCACATCAGATTTTTTCTTTTTATACAGGGGTCCCTCTTATAGGAGGGATCCCCCGTAGTCTCTAACCTGTAGTTCGTTTATTTTTTAGAATCTTTAAACACTGATAAAATATAAGCACTTCGAGTATTACTTTCCTTATATATATAATGTATAAGGAAATACATAATGTATAAGGAAAGTATTGTGACGGGGTCGAAAATTCGAAGTCTAGTTTTCGACGGGAGAGCACGTTTCAAGCATCCCTGATTACGAATCAAGCATTTTTGAAGTGATCTCTGTGTGTGTGTGTGTGTGTGTGTGTGTCACTGAGCCTTTGAAGACTATAACTGACGAACGAATGAACCGATTTGAACGAAATTTGGTACAAAAATCACAATCCGTAAAGACTGGAAGCCTATTGTTTTTATACGCAATCGCGAATGTTCAGAACAATCTTAAATTCTCGAGTGAAATTTTGAAAAAATCGTCAAAAAATCAAAACCGTTAATAAAGTTACGGAAATAGGCATTTCTTATGTAATTTTTCATTAGAAAACGATTGACATAAATTTTGGAAAGCTAACATGAACCGTTCTCGAGATATTGCACATTTCTCAAAAAAGTTATCAAAAAGTCATATAAAATAAAAAAAAAATTCCTAATGAGAAACATGTTCACTTTTCATATGTAATATCATGCGATAAATTGAGTGGCATCATTCTTGTGGATCTAGTTCTTTCCATTCATGAAAAAATATAGTTTGAGTAATACTTTTGTATTTGAACGCTTGTAGTCATTTATCTGCTGTAAGAATGACTTATTTCTCTGTCCACAACGCTTGGCGAGATTTTGGCGACGAATTTGGCGAAATATCGCCAACTTGCCGAATTTTTGAAATGTTGCCAAATTAACGAAAATCTCGCCAAATGGATAAAAATGACACTAAATCAATGAAAATGACGACAAATTGTCGAAAATTCAATATCTTGGAAATAATATAAGTATCTACTATAAGAAAAACCAATTTTTTTACTGTAAAAGTAGTAAATTCATTACATTATATAAGGAAAGTCATGTGTTGCCTACATTAGATTTTTTTTTTGTAATGTGAATCCACCACTTTTTCGACACATATTAAAAATACGTCTAACCACTTTATCGATTTTCTTACCTTCTGAAGTATAAGCATTCCACATTTCAACATCTATCCTTGGCCAAAAAGAAAAAAAAGCTGATGTTTAAGGACTATTTCACAGAAGTTAACGTGGGAAAAATGAAACAAGTTGTGAGAGAGAGAGAGTCTCTTAAGTACTTTTAACCACCAAAATTTTAACCAACATTTAAATCTCGATTGAAGTGTTCTTGTGTTATAGAAGCAGGGTCTACTACTAGGGAAAAAAATCTGATGTGGGCAGCACATGACTTTCCTTATATGGTATAATGAATTTACTAATTTTACAGCAAAAAAAAAATTGGTTATTCTTATAGTAGATACTAATATTCTTTCCAATATATTGAATTTTCGTCAAATAATCGTCATTTTCATTGATTTAGCATCATTTTTATCCATTTGGCGAGATTTTCGTTAATTTGGCAACATTTAAGAAAGTCGGTAAGTTGGCTACATCCCGCCAAATTCGTCCCCAAAATCTCGCCAAGCATTATGAACGGAGAAATAAGTTATTCTTATAGCAGATAAATGACTATTGACGTTCTGAACGCCAATATCGCTAGAGACAATAATTCAGGTGCCGCTGCAGTAATATGTAGTCCAGCATAGTATGTATTTGTGTGGTGAAAGGCATTAAATATTTATTTAATCTGTCAATTTTGGAAAAATAAATTATTAGCGTAATGTAAAGTAGAACTGAAACAAAAGAATCTTCTTACGAATTCAAAATTATTTTACTTCTTAATTTATTTTTTATCTCCATATATTCTGCACTCTATTCTACAACTATGAAACACTAGCTATAATTCTCAAGATATAATTCTCCTATAATTAATCTAGATATAATTCGCAAAACATTATGACATTTTAAAGCGTTTCGTCCTTAGCAAATGTATCGCCTTCTTTCTAACTCCATGGGTCTATGACTTAATTAACAGGAAATATCAATCATGCTTAAAGCATTGATTATGAAACACTTTCCAACTTCAATGCAATTTTATTTAAACAAGTCTAAAATGCAATACATTCCTCGGTAAAATTTTAAAACTTATCACAATACTACATTAATTTGTTATATTTGAAAACTTGAACCTTCATCGAAAAAAATGAACTTAATTCAAATGACGGCATTGAAATATAAATTGCCTGGTTTAAACATCTCTGAAATGTGATACATTCCTCGGTAATAATTTTAGAATTATCATAATACTACGACAATTTATTATATTTGAAAACTTCATCGAAAACAACTGAAATTCATTCAAATGACGTCATAGAAATAAAACACGCCTGGCTCTCTCTATAAAAGCAATAAATTATTATAGTATTGTGATGAATGACATGAATGGGAAATTATTTATGAATGAAATTCATAAATAATTTCCCATTCATGTCATTCATCACAATACTATAATAATTTATTTTATTTAAAAATTAAGACTATGGAGCTACAAGTAATTAAACCCTATGCGCAAAACTTCATCGAAAAAAATCGTCCTTCTCTTTGTAAAATCAATGAAAAAATATCTTTGTAAAATCAAATCTTTGTAAATTCATTCATATAAGCTACGCAGACTCCGTGAACTAAATGATTTTGTGTTAAAGAAATACAGCAAATCTAATACAACTCATTCAACATATTTTGCTGTTTACATTTTATATAGGTGAAAAATAGACTTCGTTGTATAGAAGTAATCAAATTTGGATGAGCATTTAAACTCAAATATATTATAAATGCGCTGTTTCAGTATGTAGATGCACAGTATTTAAGAAAAATAAAGTGGTTTTAGGTCGGATACAACACTCAATATGAATTAAAAAGAACTTTAAAAATCACGATTTTGAGACAAGATGGATGCCATATATCATTTTGAAGTGAGTCACGTGATCTTTTCGTATCGTGGTCATGTGATTGCTTCATATCAGAGGTGTTATTATTATTTTAATTTTTATTTAAAAAACTATTGAATATATTTCGCTGATTTTTTTTATATATTTTACGGAACAATTTGAATATTACCTAAAATTTTCGAAGCACTTTGTGAATTTTAAATCCGCTTAAAAAATGTTTGAAAAATTAGGTCCCATAGGGCTCAAAGTATTTCATTTTTTCAACCCGGGTTCAATCCAAAACTAATTGGGTGATATTATTCATTTATATTCCCATAGGTATACAGACCGTCTGAACAACACACTAAAATTTCATTTTGATTAAGTCATTTTTGCGGCAGTTATCGTGCTAACGGACAGACAAACAGACAGACAGAATGAACAAAGTCACAAACACTTTTCAACTTTGTTGTAAAGTGTAAAAATTTTTGACCATCTTACTTCGTTTTCGAGATAGGAATATACTAAGTCCTTTAATTCGTCATTAGAGGCACTGCAAAACTTCTCAATTGATAGCAGCGCATTGTGTTTTTCCGATTTGTAAATCTTCTTCAGCTCTAGAGCACATTCAACCGAAAGTCTCCTAAAAATAAAATAAATAAAAATAAATTGTCTCATAAAAATAAAAGGATTAAAGGACATAATTATCGGTATTACAGTGTAGTTATATATTGTTACGAACGTGTCTTTTGAAAACCAGACGGGGAAGACGCCCGTACCCGCAACCTTTCGTATGACTTGAATCTGAGGTTTTCAGAAGCTGGAATTCGGAAGAGGGTTGCCAGTTTTACCCATTTATTGCCATTTATTTTGCGACATTCGGCGACATTACAAAGTTTCGAGAAACACCTCGAAATAACCAATGTTCTACAAGATATGAAAGATTTCCAGAAGTTTCTATAGAGAGTCTATAAAAGGAGTCATCACTCAGTTGGGAAGCAGTTGATGTGATACGAGCTACGTTAAACTGTGGCATTCGTCAATGTTCTGAGAATAGTAGCCGCTGTTTTGTGAAATGAAATTCATCAATGTTTCGAGAATAGTATCAGTTTCTTTATAAAATTAATGGAGCATTCAAATGCTATTTTTCTATATATTGTTGCTTTTTACACCTTGTAAATAAACGTGTAAGTTATCCAGAAATGTGGACTCATTCATTTATCCTGAGCGCACACTTACGATTCCTGGGGATACATCGTAACAGTATGAATATTTGGCTATTAAAATTACCCCTCGTCCACCCATATTTACATCCTCGTACTATAGAATATAGTGAGAAAGCATTGTTTTCACAAAAAACAGCGACTGATGCCAATATACGTTTTAGGAACTCCTGGACTCATTTTGACTATTTTTGAAGTGATGTCCGTCTGTCTGTCTGTGGTTGATTTCTTGTGTAAGTGACAGCTGCTACAAATAATATTATATTCATCACGAAACTTCATATCCGGCTTTGGCAACAAAATTTCTTGGATTAGATAGAATTCTTTTAAAATTCGAGCGAAAATTTCGAAATGTATTTGAATATTTATATTTTCTTCACATAGCAACATAGGACAAAATTTGTTATAATTATGAATAAAAGGGCTTATTTATAGGCTCAATAATCACGCACCTTAACAGTTTCAATATTTTTTTCAATAGTCGCGATGCAATTTTTGTGATCACGAATTAATTAGCCGCACTCATAGGCCGATTTAATTAGCCGCCGAGGTGGGGGGGAGTTAACCCCCCCCCAAGGGAGAACATTGCCAAAATTGGTATAAATTGGAATATTTTTCAAGCCCTTTAACTGAAGGGTAACAGACTATAATTCCGATCATATGGCCTAATAATATCATTTGGCTTCTGATCATTTGGCATAACAGAACTTTCAAAAATTTTCTCTCAAAATTTTCAAAAATAAATAAGTAAATATAGTACTAAAAATCACAAGCTGCCTAAAAATGGATTCTGGTATGATAATGTCAACTCCAGGATGGACCGTTCTCGAAATATTGTTGTCTTTTATAATTTTCAGGAACTGAAGATGTTTCAAAATACATTAAGTTGTTAAAAGAAACGAAGATGCATTAAAAATGCAAATTGATATAATTCCAGATAAGTACGCATGTTATTTTCTGCAGTTAAACTCAGTTTAATACATCACGATATTAAAAAAAATCTGATGTGGGCAGCATATGACTTTCCTTATATAATGCAATGAATTTACAACTTTTACAGTAAAAAAAATAGATTATTTTTATAGTAGTTATTTATATTCTTTCCAAGATATTGAATTTTCGTCAATGAGTCGTCATTTTCCATGTCGTCCTCATCAATGAGTCGTCATTGATTTAAAACCATTTTTATCCATTTTGCGAGTTTTTCGTTAATTTAGAAACATTTAAAAAAGTCGCCAAGTTTGCGACATTCCACTAAATTCGTCCCCAAAATCTCGCCAAGCGCTATGGACGAAGAAATAAGTTATTCTTACAGCAGATAAATGACTATTGGCGTTCAAATACAAAAGTATTACTCAAAGTATCTTTTTCATGAATGGAACGAGCTACACACACATCCAAGACAATAATGTCACCCAATTTATCGCATGGTATTACATATGAAAAGTGAATATGTTTCTCAATAGGAAATATTTTTTTTTTATTTTTTATGATTTTTTTGATAATTTTTTTTGAAAAATGTGCAATATCTCGAGAACGGTTCATGTTAGCATTCTAAAATTTGTCAATCGTTTTCTAATGAAAAATTACATAGAAATGTCTATTTGTGTAACTTTATTAGCGGTTTTGATTTTTTGACGACTTTTTCAAAATTTCACTCGAAAATTTAGGGGGATTCTGAACATTCGATTGCGTATAAAAGCAATAGGCTCCCAGTGTTTATGGATTGTGATTTTTGTACCAACTTTCGTTCGAATCGGTCCATTCGTTCGTCAGTTATCGTCTCCACATACTCACACTGACACACACACACACACACACACACACACACACACACACACACACACACACACACACACACATACACACACACACACACATACACACACACACACACACATACACACACACACACACAGACAGACATCACTTCAAAAATGTTTGATTCGTGATCAGGGATGCTTGAAACGTGCTCTCCCGTCGAAAACTCTAATTCGAATTTTCGACCCCCGTCACAATACTTTCCTTATACATTATGTATATAACGAAAGTAATAAGAAAATGTGTTTGAATATGTTGGAAAAATGTCATGCACTGCCTACACCAGATTTTTATCATTAATATGCATACGTTTGATACATTATCCTTTTTCATTGCTACTTTTAAATTTTAATAATATCATTTTGTTATAGTTTATCTTTTAAAACAAATATATTAACGGAAATCCAGAGATTTAACCGCAAACCAAATCATATCACGATTGTTACAATAACTACGTGAACTCTACAAGTTGATGTAGTAATTTTACGACTCCTACACGGAATTTAAATCTTAATACCTTCTATACGCGTTAGCATTCTGTTTCAGTACATAATTTAACAAGTGAAGGCAGGGATAAGGTAAGATTTAACTTTATGTCGGGAAAAGAAAAAAAAAATAATCACGTGACTCGGACGTCAAGCCTGGTCGTTAAAGTTCCCGAGGCGCAATGCTGCCCTTTAAGAATTCGTGCTGGCGATCTTTCATTTCACCTTCAAAACATGGCTTGCGAAATCTAAAAAAAAAATATATATTTATGAGAGTTTGGAGTTCGGCGTATTTTGCACATGTTTATTGTTGCTCCCACAGTCCCATAAGTACAGACGCATTGTCGATTTGTCTAAAATTGAAGAATCGATTTTTACTTTCCCTATATACATAGTATAATTTATAGGCAAAGTATTGTGACGGGGTCGAAAATTCGAATTCAAGTTTTGTAAGGAAGAGCACGTTTCATGCATTCTTGGGCTCAAATCGAACGTTTTTGATGTGATGTATGTGTGTGCCCGTGGATCCCATATCTCATGAACGAATGGAGCATTTCGAACGAAATTTAGAAGACATATAACAATTGGTGAATACTGGAACTCTGTTGTTTTCTAATGCAATCGAATGTATGGAAGACCCCCAAATTTTCGAATGACTTTGAAAAAATTATTAAATTCGCCAATAGTCATTTATACATAAGAAAAGGTCTTATTTCTGTGTGGAAAACAGTAATAGGGCAAAATTTGACACCATAGGACAGAATTTGACATATTTTTGCAAAAAAAAAGTTATTATAGCTCGATCACGAATCTTAACAGTTTCAATTACAGTAACAAAAAATTGTCACGATATAAATGTTGTGTTCGTGCCATCATAACCCCCCCCCCCCACACACACACACACGCACTTTGGGACAAGCTACCCCCTAGGGGTACATTGTCAAACTTGGTATCAGTTGAAAGAATTTTCTGAATACGTTTTGACTATTTTTAGAGTAATGCCAGTCTGTATGTCTGCCTGTGATCGATTTCTTGTGTACACAATATCTACCGTAAATATTAATGGATTTTTAGGAACCTGTATATCAGGATTTGTTAAAAAAATCTATAGCTAGAATTTTTTTCTAATTCGAGCCCAAACTCTATTAGTACTTTACTATATTATTTTCCATGTTAAGGAAATATGAAATTTATTCGAAATTTTATATTTTCTTAACATGGCTGCATAGGACAAAATTTTACATAATTATGCATAAAAAATGTCATTCATGGCTAAATAATCACGAAACTTAGCAGTTTTCATCATACTTTTGTGTTTGTGACATCATTAGTTCCCTTAGAAGGGACAAGTTTCTCCCCGAGGATGTAAAGTTGAAGACCCAGACCGTCCGACTCGTCCAGAGGACTAAGAGCAACTATTTGGACGGACGGCGAGGATGTAAAGTGTTGAACCTGGTATCAATCGAAATATTTTTTCAGACCTTTTAAAATGAAGGCGAACTTGCTATAATTATGATGATTTGGACCAATAATACAGATATTTTAAAAATTTTCCTACAAAATATGAAAAAAAAATTAATAAAAAATCTCAAGTTATTTAAAATTGGATTCTTGTATGAGCTCTTGGATTCTTGTACTCCTATTGGATTATATACTCTTACTGAAGTATCGGATTCTTTCACTCTGTTGAGTCACATTTCTGTTAGTTAAAATTAAAATTTAAGGGTTCATCATTCGTAAACTAGATTTCAGCGAAAATATACTTGGGCTACTGAGAACTAACTATAAATTTATCTTTTGCAACCCCACCCCCAACCCTATTTTTTTATCTAACGACGCCAATGATTTACTCAATATTGATTAATATCATTCGAAATTCGTAACTCTGGTTATTATCGAGTTTGAGTAATTCCTCCCTAACCCCACAAACAATAAAACGTCACGCTCCATTTACACTCCCAACCGTCACGCGAACCTGAATCAATCTAGCTAGTTTGGTGTCATTCCGAATAAACCCAGAAAACCTACCTGACTCTTTTTTATCCCCCCCCCCCTACAAAAGGGGGGGGGGTACTCCCCAATCGATTAATCGATGACATTGCGCTGTGATGGACTCCCCCTCTATTTCTCTTTCCCGTCGCATGAGGTTGAGCATTTTTGGTGGGAGAGGTGGGCTTAGTAAGCCCCTGACCCCCTCTCCCCTCTCTTTTTGCTTATCTGGCGGACAAATCGAAACTGCTTCTAGCAGCCGGCTGCTTGAGTTTTATGGTTGTTGGATCCGACTTTTTAGGTAACGTGCTGTAAGTTTCTGTATGTTTGGCGACTGATTGGCGAAAAAAAATAATGTTATTTCGTATTTGTGCTTATTTGCTGTGTAATAATTTTTTTTTCACTTTGCATCAATGGTTTATGGCGCCAAGAGAGTGAAGTGTTTACTATGTCAACGTTTATGAAGTACTTTTCCTCACGCTTGATACTCAGCCTGTCTGAGATTTATCACTCCATAAACACAGACTGAATATCAGATATGAAAAGGGTTCCTGTTCATTTTATTAACACTTTACAACAAAGTTGAAAAGTGTTTATGACTTTGTTCATTCTGTCTGTCTGTCCGTTAGCACGATAACTGCCGTAAAAATGACTTAATCAAAATGAAATTTTAGTATGTTGTTCAGACGGTCTATAGGACCTATGGGAATATAAATGAATAATATCACACAATTAGTTTTGGATTGAACCCGGGATGAAAAAATGGAATACATTGAGCCCTATGGGACCTAATTTTTCAAGCATTTTTTAAGCGGATTTAAAATTCACAAATTGCTTCGAAAATTTTAGGCAATAGTCAAATTGTTCCATAAAATATATAAAAAAAAATTCAGCGAAATATATTCAGTAGTTTTTAAAATAAAAATTAAAATAATAATAACACCTCTTATATGAAGCGATCACGTGTCCATGATATGAAACGATCACATGACCCACCTCAAAATGATATATGGCATCCATCTTGTGTCAAAATCGTGATTTTTAAAGTTCTTTTTAATTCATATTGAGTGTTGTATCCGCCTTAAAACTACTTTATTTTTGCCTAAATTCTGTGCATCTACATACTAAAACAACGCAATGACAATATATTTCAGTTTAAATGCTCATCCAAATATGATTATTTCTACTATTAAGCCTATTTTTCACCTATGTAAAATGTAAACAGCAAAATATATAGAATGAGTTGTATTAGAATCGCTGTAATTCTTTAACACAAAATAATTTAGTCCATGGAGTCTGCTTAGCTGATATGAATGAAATATTCATTGATTTTCGAAAGAGAAGGACGATATTTTTCGATGAAGTTTTACGCATAGAGATTACTTACTTGTAGCTCAATGGTCTTAATTTTTAAATAAAATAAATTATTATAGTATTGTGATGAATGACATGAATGGGGGAATTATTTATGAATGAAATATTGCTTTTATAGAGAGAGCCAGGCGTGTTATTTTTTTATGACGTCATTTGAATGAATTTCAATTGTTTTCGATGAAGTTTTCAAATATAATAAATTATCGTAGTATTATGATAATTCTAAAATTATTACCGAGGAATGTATCACATTTTAGAGATATTTAAACCAGGCAATTTATACTTTAATGCCGTCATTTGAATGTAGTTAATTTTTTTCGATGAAGGTTTAAGGTTTCAAATATAATAAATTAATGTAGTATTGTGATAAGTTTTAAAATATTATCGAGGACTGTATTGCATTTTAGACATGTTTAAATGAAATTGCATTGAAGTTGGAAAGTGTTTCATAATCAATGCTTTAAGCATGATTGATCTTTCATGTTGATTTACTTGTGTGCCTATGGCAAACATTTCACCTTTCTCTAAATCTTTCTTTATCTTCCACACATAGGTCTTCCATTTATTTATTTATTTTTACTTTCTCATAATATGTAATATAGTACAGTACGCCCGTCTGTCTGTCTGTGGTCGACTTTCTGTGCGCACGATAGCGACCACAAATGTAAATGAAATTTTAAGAATCTTTATATCTGGCTTATTATCAAAATATCTAGAACTCGATAAATTTTTTTCAAATGCGAGAGACAATTTTGAAACTTATTCGAAATTTTATATATTTTTCAGCATGACAGCATACGACGACATTTGACATTATCATGCATAAAAAGGATTATTTGTCGCTCAATGATCGTGAAACTTCATAGTTTCAATCATTGTTGTGAAAAATAGCCGCGGTACAATTTTTTTGTTCTTGACGTCATTGGCCCCGCCGGAGGGCAAGTTACCTCCCCAAGGGGCTACATTGTCATATATGGTGTCAATCGAATGATTTTTTCAAGCCCTTTAAAGTGAAGGATAACACGATAGTTGTAATTATTTGGGACCTATGATACCCATTTTTCTAAAAAATGTTCTTATAAAACTTGAAAAAAAATGGCTACTAAAACTGTCTTCTGGCATGAAACAGTCGAAATGAGTCACACACAAGTTAATTTTCAATTCCTGCTTTACACTTACTACTTCATTTTTGCCACTGGCGTTTACTGTGAGGAAATACTTTCCCACCAATAAAAAGCTGGGTGTTGAAGACCCAGAGCGTCCGACTCATCCTGAGGACTTGAGCAACTATTTGGACGGCCGCAGGATGTAGAAGACCCAGACCGTCCAACTCATCCTGAGGACTTGAGCAACTATTTGGACGGCCGGAGGGTGTGAAAGCCCCAGGCCGTCCGGCTCGTCCAGAGGACTCGGCCGGAGGGTGTAGAAGACCCAGACCGTCCGACTCATCCTGAGGACTTGAGCAACTATTTGGACGGCCGGAGGGTGTTGTTGTTGTTGTTGAGATCCAGACCGTCCGACCTACCAGAAAGGTGTAAGGTAACTGTTTGGACGGCCGGGAAGTGCCACCCAATTTAGACCGGAACCCAGTGGGGGAGGCATCCACAGGGACCGTACCCTCCTTCCCCTACCACCAACCTCTCGGAAGGACTTACGGACCCACATGTTTAACGTGATCGTACTCCGCGTGAACACGGCGGCAGTTTTGGCAGTGGCTGGAATCGAACCCGGGCCTACCGAGTGCAACTCCAGCGCGCTAACCAATGGGCTACCGCGCCCCACGGCCGGTGGGTGTAGAAGACCCAGACCGTTCGACTCATCCTGAGGACTTGAGCTACTATTTGGACGGCCATAGGGTGTGGAAATACTTTCACATACTCACGTTAATACGTCATACATTAATGGCTGGAACTGAGTACAATGAAAAAAAAAATCTGATGTGGGCCGCACATGACTTTCCTTATATAATGCAATGAATTTACTACTTTTACAGTAAAAAAAATAGATTGTTTTTATAGTAGTTATTTATATTCTTTCCAAGATATTGAATTTTCGTCAATGAGTCCTCATTTTCTATGTCGTCATCATCAATGAGTCGTCATTGATTTAGCGCCATTTTTAACCATTTGGCGAGTTTATCGTTAATTTAGCATCATTTAAAAAAGTCGCCAAGTTTGCGACATTCCACTAAATTCGTCCCCAAAATCTCGCGAAGCGTTATGGACGAAGAAATAAGTTATTCTTACAGCAGATAAATGACTATTGGCGTTCAAATACAAAAGTATTACTCAAAGTATCTTTTTCATGAATGGAACGAGCTACATCCACGAGAATGATGTCACCAAATTTATCGTACGATATTACATATGAAAAGTGAACACGTTTCTCAATAGGAAATACTTTTTTTGTATTTTATATGAAAAACAATAGGCTTCCAGTGTTTACGGATTGTGATTTTTGTACCAAATTTCGTTCGAATCGGTCCATTCGTTCGTCAGTTATCGTCTCCACAGACTCATTGACACACGCACGCATACACACACACACACACACAGAGACACACACACATACTTTCACACACACATTCTTGAACACACACACACACATATTCTTTAACACACACATACTTTCACACACACACATACACTTTCTTTCACACACACACACAGACGTCACTTCAAAAATGTTTGATTCGTGATCAGGGATGCTTGAAACGTGCTCTCCCGTCGAAAACTCGAATTCGAATTTTCGACCCCGTCACAATACTTTCCTTATACATTATGCATATAAGGAAAGTAACATATCTGACCTGATCAGCACATAGCTTTTTCTACATAATTTATTGTAGAGTTTACTTTTTTTACAGCGACGCAATGGTTCACAATATCCACAGTACAATATTTTTGGCATTGCTTTAATTCCGCGCAAAGTGAAATTTGCCGATTTGGGCAATTTATTAGTCTAAAAGGAATGATTTAATCATACTAACATCCAGGATGCTCATTCAAAATGCTGTTGACATTTAATTAATATCCAGTAAAATAAATGACTATTGGCGAATTCTTTTCCGCCCAAATATGAAACTGTTACAAAAAGAAAATCTTCTCTCGTGAATGGAACGAACAAAAACCACGAGATGTTTTCATAACATTGCTAATGAAAAGTGAACCTAGTTGATGATATACTTAAGCAAATTTAATTTTATGTAATTTTTTCACTTATTTGAGAAACATGCAATATCTCGAGTACGCTTTATGCTAGCGTTCTAAAATTTGTGTCATTCGTCTGAAAAACAAAATTCGTCTGAAATGATAAATTATTTACCATTATTAAAAATACATAATTATCAATATTAAATATATATAATTTTTTTTTTCAAAAATGTATTGAGAAGTCCTTCGAGAATTAGTTTGTGTTTAAAAACAACAGTGTTCCAATATTCACAGATTGTAATAATCGTACTAAATTATTTTCAGAAAACTTCATTCGTTCGTGAAATATCGTATTCGCACTCTTGGAGACATATACAAACTAAAACATACACACACAAATATATATACATACATACATCCAAAACATACATACATACATATAAGCGTTTAATTTTAAGCATAGTATGACACCATATTTCAAATAAACCCCATAAAATTACCGAACAAATATTGCGCACATATTACTCCAGTATTGGCATGTGCATATTTTGTCAATAATACCAATATATACAATATATCTCAATATTGGTTTTACCAAAGGTCATAGATTTATTGACAACATTCTGATGTGGGGAAAATGATATGGGGGTGGCATGCATAAACTGGGGGATATTGGTTGCCGATTTTATATAGAATGTCAAATTTATTTGGCCAATATCGATAAATATTTTTATTTTAATAAGCCGATATTTATTGATGTCTATGCCAATATAATATTGTATAAATATTAGAAATATTGGCACCTTAACACCAGTATTGACCAATGTTTGAATGATGGAAAAGATCCATATACACACATATTGGCAAAACCAAACGCCAATATTGGTCTGTTATTCGCGACATGCCTCCTGGCTCGTTATGTGGTGTTAATACTAAAATTTTATGCTTTTGGAATTTACATCCTTCAGAATTGTTTACATACTTCTCTTGTTTCAAACAAAAGTGGAATTACATAGATTGATATTTTACAAAGCTCTCTATGTGATTAAGAGAAGCAATGTGAAGCTTCATTTTATTAACACTTTACAACAAAGTTGAAAAGTGTTTACGACTTCGTTCATTCTGTTTGTCTGTCCGTTAGCACGTTAATTGCGTAAAAATATATTTTTCAAAATGAAATTTTAGTATGTTGTTCAGACAGTCTGTGGGACCTATGGGAATATAAATGAATAATATAACCCAATTAGTTTTGGATTGAATTCGGATTGAAAAAATGAAATACATTGAACCCTATGGGACCTAATTTTTCAAACATTTTTTTAGTGGATTTAATATTCACAAATTGCTTCGAATGTTTTAGGAAATATTTACATTATCCCATAAAATATATAAAAAAATTCAGCAAAATATATTCAGTAGGTTTTTAAATAAAAATTAAAATAATAATTACACCTTTTATATGAAGCAGTCACGTGACCATTATATGAAAAGATGACGTGACCAACTTCAAAATACAATATGGCATCCATCATGTATCAAAATCGTAATTTTTAAAGTTCTTTTTAATTCATATTTAGTGTTGAATCCGTCCTAAAACCGCTTTATTTTTGCTTAAATTCTGTGCATCTACATACTGAAACAACGCAATTACAATATATTTGAGTTTAAATGATCATCCAAATTTGATTATTTCTACAACGAAGCCTACTTTTCACTTATGGAAAATGTAAACAGCAAAATATGTAGAATGAGTTGTATAAGAATTGCTGCATTACTTTAACGCAAAATTATTTAGCTCATGGAGTCTGCAATATAGCTGATATGAATAAAATATTCATTGATTTTACAGAGAGAAGGACGATTCTTTTCGATGAAATTTTAAGCATAGAGTTTAATTACTTGTACCTCCATGGTCTTAAGTTTTTAAATAAAATAAATTATTATAGTATTGTGATGAATGGAAAAATGTTATGAATGAAATGCTGCTTTTATAGAGAGAACCAGGCGTGTTATATTTCGATGACGTCATTTGAATGAATTTCAGTTGTTTTCGATAAAGTTTTCAAATATAATAAATTATTGTAGTATTATGATAATTTTAAAAATATTATCGAGGAATGTATCGCATTTTAGAGATGTTTAAACCAGACAATTTATATTTCAATGCCGTCATTTGAATGAAGTTCATTTTTTTCGATGAATTTGTAAGTTTTCAAATATAATAAATTAATATAGTATTGTGATAATTTTCAAAATATTACCGAGGAATATATCGAATTTTAGAGATGAATAAATAAAATTGCATTGAATTTGGAAAGTGTTTCACAATCAATGCTTTATGCATGATTGTTCTTTCTTGTTAATCAATAGTTACACTCCAAATTGGTTTCATTTTTAAGAAAAGGAAAAATAGCTTGCTTTATATAGAAGCCTAGAATCTCAGTT
This sequence comes from Amaurobius ferox, assembly GCA_951213105.1. Lineage (NCBI taxonomy): Eukaryota > Metazoa > Arthropoda > Arachnida > Araneae > Amaurobiidae > Amaurobius > Amaurobius ferox. Next base: position 51,276,801 of record OX578138.1, read on the forward strand.
TTATTTCACAGCGAAACAGCATATGGTTGTTGTTAAATTCCCTAAAGCTTGAGCTATCGTAGAGACTTACGAAACCGCTCATCAACTCAGCAGTTACGCATATTCCCATTATTAAAATGCCTGAGCTGTGATTCACGCAGTTAGTTTCTCCCCGCTTTGTCGGTAACTTTCGTGATTCATGACAGTCGTTAAATGCCGTGAGAATTTATCTCACCGGCGACGGTATCACCGGTGATATCAACAGTTACCGTAAATCAATTGTAAAAAAAAAGAGGAGAGATAATAGATCTGGAAAGATAAAGTGAAAATGTTGTGAAGTGTTTTAAATGAACTCGAAAAAAAATAAATAATTATTTTTTGAACATGGTGTTTTTGCATATGTTTAGCAGTGCGTTGATAACATTCAATGGAATGATTCATTTTAATGATCTCCAACATATTTCAAAAGGAGAGGGAAAGGTTGGGGTTGTTGTATTGAAAGTATACTTGATGAACAAATGATAGATATATTTAGGGGAAGCCTTGCACGTGTGGTATTTCCTCTTGACTGCGTTGTTTGCTGAAACTTTACTGACAGAAAGTGTTCAGCTTGAAGTTTTATTTATTTGGAAGTTGATTTGTGTATTTCACAGTTGGTTTGTTGAGTTCAAAGTGGATTTCTTAATTAGTTTGTTGTTTTGTTCATTACTTTCCTTATATACATAATGTATAAAGTATTGTGACGGGGTTGAAAATTCGAATTCGAGTTTTCGACGGGAGAGCACGTTTCAAGCATCCTGATCACGAATAAAACATTTTTGAGGCGATGTCTGTGTGTGTGTACCAGTGAGTCTGTGGAAACGATATCTCACGAACGAATGGCGCGATTCGAATGGAATTCGGTACAAAAATCACAATCCGTGAATACTTGAAGCATATTGTTTTTAAACGCAATCGAATGTTCAGAACAGCCCCTAAATTTTCGATTGAAATTTTGAAAAAAACATCAAAAATTCAAAACTTTTAATAAAGTTACGCAAATAGACATGTCTTATATAAATTTTCCTTGGAAAATGATTGATATGAACTTTAAAACGCTAGCATGAACCGTTCTCGAGATATTGTACATTTTTCAAATAAATTTAACAAAAAATCCCATAAATTAAAAAAAAATGCTAACTGTTGAAAAACATGTTCACTTTTCATATGTAATATCATGCGATAAATTGGGTGACATCATTCTCGTGGATCTAGGTCCTTCCATTTATGAGAAGGGATATTTTGAGTAATACTTTTGTATTTGAACGCCTATAGTTATTTATCTGCTATAAGAATAACTTATTTCTCCATCCATCACGCTTGGCGAGAGTTTGTCGCCGAATTTGGCGGAATGTCGCCAACTTGCCGACTTTTTTAAATGTTACCAAATTAACGTAAATCTCGCCAAATGGATAAAAATGACGACTAATTGTCGAAAATTCAATGTCTTGGAAAGAATATAAGTATCTACTATATGAAAAACCTATTTTTTTACTTGTAAAGTAATAAATTCATTGCATTACATAAGGAAAGTCATGTGTTGCCCACATCAGTTTTTTTTTAATTGTATTGATCTTGTGCAGGGCACAAAAACTTTAAGTTCAAATGATTTGGTTCAAGTTCGTAACATTGATTTAAAATATTGACTACACCAGCTCAAGCTCCAAACTTGTTTGTATAGGAATATGATCCATCAAAGTTGTTGAACTTAATGCAGTGAATCCTCTTATATGTTCAGCGATATACTCTTATAGGTTAATGACACTTCGTTACTGCTACATATATCCTTGGGTTTGGAACTGAATTGGTTCATAGCCTTAACTTTGTATAAAAATTTTGTACGTTGGACATCTCTAACTTCGAAGTCGGACACCAGTTAACGGATTATTAAATGAAAATTATCCCAAATTATTAAATGAATTTTTGAAAAAAATAATAATAAATCGGAACCGCCAATAATAATATCGCTTTACACGTACATTATCGCTTTATACGTAATTTTTTATTTTTATTAGACAACGAAAAACATAAAATTTAGAACGTTAGTGTCGCATTGTAAACCCATGAGCCAATATTTTCGGGAATGCGACCTAGAGTTTTCTTATTTATTTTTGGGGGTCAGCCTTTTCGTTCGGCCATCTGCACTCGAAATAGAAAACCAGGATGTCGAAGTTTCTTTAGATCTCGGATTCGAACCGAAAGGGTGTAATGTGCGTCCTTTTCGGATGGGTCATAGGGATTGCGGCCTGCTTTGAATTAGTGCCCGAAAGAAGATCAGTTTCGCAGGGGCTGGAGAAGGGGCTTTTTGTTTCTGGAAGGCCTAAAGCCAATGGCGATGCTTTGGGGTCAAGGGGTTAAGACCCTGAATCCAATAAGATAGTTGTGTGCGCCTCAGGGGCGTGTTTTAAAATCTTGGAGAGAGAGAGTTTTTGAGAATTAAAAAGAGGAGCGGGGAGAAGGAACGGAGTTTGGATTGAGTAAAGAAGTGTTCACAAACAGGGTCCTCTGAGAAATGCTGTTCAGAGAGATGTCGTTTATTCGGCGATTGTTTGGTGAGTTCCACATTTAAGGGCATGTGCCTGATTTGTATCTTTTACTTCTCTCTCCGGGTTAAGAATATTTAAATATTTCATAGGGATTTTGTTACATTTAATTTTTAATTACCATCTTTCACATTTTAGTCTATGAGACTACATATACTTTTGTATTTGTTTAATTGCCTATCTAAAATTGGTATTCATCCCATTTGGAATATGGGAAGTTGTGTTTTAAATATTTTAAATCAAATTCTTGTAAATATTTATATAGTGTAAATAAATTAATGTGTGTTTATACTCACGGCCTTATTCTTTTTCGCGCTCTTACCGGGCGTGTCCTAAAAAGGAAGTTACCTTAGGACAGTTAGCATGAACGTTTGCCGAGATATTGCACGATGTTTGAATTAATAGTGAATACATCATTAAACAATCACGACCTTCAATATCGTTAAACGAATAATCTTGCCATACTTAATCTTCACCGTAAAACTAATAACGGAAACTTTAAAAAACTAGTATGAAACGTTCTCAAGATTTCGCTCAGTTTTAAATAAGTTTATCAGAAATATTACATAAAATTAAAATATGCCATCAACTATTCTCACTTTACATATGCAATAATATGCAACTAATTTGTTAACATTATTCTCATAGATCTAGTTCAATATACTCACTATAAAAAATACTTTTTGGAATAGTTTTAATATTTGACACCAAGCATTCATCAACCGTCACTTATTTCACGGGCTGTTAATTAAATATTGACTACATTTTGATGAAGATTTTGCCTTGAGTATGAATAAGTGGTTCTGTTTGGACAAACAATTGGCCACAAGTAGCAAACATAAATTTGCTTGGCGTTAATTCAAGTTTTAAAACATTAAGCACGTGCACCTCATTATTTTGTTGTGAAAGTAGCAAAGTCATTGCATTAGTTATTTAAAGTAGTATAGTCATTGCATTATGTAATGAAAGTAGTAAAGACATTGATTGCAGTGAAAGTTAAATACAATCACATTAGATTTTTTTATTTTATTAACTGGATGAAAGGAACACTATTCCTATATCTTTAAATACTTAAGACTATCTATCTGTAAGGTTCATAATGATAAAGTAAGTAAAGTATAAATCAAGAAGAAATAAAGTCAAATAATTTGTCAAAAGCGTCAAATTTCAATTTACTTGGCGTTGATTTAATGTCAAAAACATTATGCAGTGTATCTTGCACCTCCTTATTACTTTGTGAAAAAAGTAAACGTATGGCATCATGCCGTGAAAGCTATATGCAACAAACATCAGTTTTTTTTTTACTTTATTAACTGGATGGAGCATGTTTCCTATCTATTTATATACTTAAGGCGATTTATCTGTAAGGTGTATAATAATAAAATAAGTTAAGTATAAATCAAGTTGAAATAACGTCAAATAATTTGCCAAAATCGTCAAATTACAATTTACTTGGCGTTGATTTAATGTCAAAAACATTATGCAGCGTATCTTGCGCCTCATTATTACTTTGTGAAAAAAAAGTAAAAGTATGGCATCATGCCGTGAAAGTTATATGCAACAAACATCAGTTTTTTTTTTTACTTTATTAACTGGATGGATGGAACATTTTCCCTACCTCTTTACATACTTAAGGCGATTTATCTGTAAGGTTTATAATGATAAAATAACTTAAGTATAAATCAAGAAGAAATAAAGTCAAATAATTTGTCAAAAGCGTCAAATTTCAATTTACTTGGCGTTGGTTTAATGTCAATGCAGTGTAGCTCGCACCTCATTATGACCTTGTAAAAAAAAGTAGAAGTATGACATCATGAAAGTTATATGCAATGAAAGTTATATGCAACAAACATCAGTTTTTTTTACTTTATTAACTTTATGGATGGAACATTTTCCCTATCTCTTTACATACTCAAGGGGATTTATCTGTAAAGTTTATAATCATAAAATATGTAAAGTCTAAATAGTAAAGTTAAATAATTTACCAAAAGCTTCAAATTTAAATTTATTTGGCATTAATTCAATGTCAAAAACATTATGCAGCGTATTTTGCACCCCATTATTTCGTTATGAAAGAAGTAAAGTCATTGCATTGTGTGTTGCATGTAACTTTCACTACATATCAGTTTTTTTACTTTATTAACCGGATAAAAGCATTTTCCCTTTCTCTTTATATACTTAATGATATCAATCTGTAAGGTTTATGATCACAAAAGAAGTATAGGCATTGAAATATGTAGTGAAAGTTATATGCATCCCATATAACATTTTTTTGTACTTAATTAACTGGATGAAAAGAACTTTTTCACTCATTCTTTACATACTTAAAGCAATCTATCTATACCGTTCATCATCATAAGAAAAGTAAAATCATTGCATTATGTAATGAAAGTTATATACATCCCATATCAGATATTCTACTTAATTAATTGGGTGAAAGGAACATTTTCCCTCATTCTTCTCATAGTTAAGGCGATCTATCTGTAACGTTCATCGTCATAAAAGAAGTAAAGTCATTGCATTGTGTAATGAAAGTTATATGCATCCCATATCAGATGTTTTACTTTATCAACTGTATGAAAGCAACATTTATTTTTCCTATCTTTTCACATACTTAAGGCGTTCTATCTGTAACGTTTATTGTTATAAAAGGAGTAAAATCATTGCATTATGTAATGAAAGTTATATGCATCCCACATCAGTTTTTTTTTACTTTATTAACTGAATGAAAGGAATATTTTCCTATATCTTTACATACAAATGTAAATCTATCTCTAAGGGTTTTCACCATAATCAAACTCTTCGTTATACTTCTTCATTATATGAAATCCACTGCATGGATTTTTTTATCATCCAATAAAAAAAAATCCAGCACTTTTTTTCCCTTGCCAAATTAAGACCACAGTCGTAAAACAGAGCAACCCCGTTTTTAATCAAATTAAATTTGCAAATTAGTCTAAAAATATTCCGAATCACGTTTCTCGTCCCCCTTTCAATATTTATTGATTCAAAACTTTGCACTGTTTCGTTAAGCAGAGTTCCACACTTGCCCGGAGAAGTCGCGGATGATCCTAATTAGGTCTCCCTCCGACCCCTAACATAGGGGCTGATGCATGAATAACGCCAGGGGTATCTTTAATTTTATTATGATGAAGAATGGGTCCGACAGATTCATGCTGAAGAATGTTCACCGCCTTAGGGTATGCTTATTTTGTGTTACACAAGTTTTGTATAAAAGGGACCGTAATAGATAATTTTCTTGATTTAATTTAAGAGAAGAATTTGTTATGATATCATATATTTTCTTTTTCTAATTTCGATAAAAAATATCGGATGTAAAATAATATAAATAAATGTTGAAGGTGGGTGGTTATTCGAAAGTGTGCATAGTAGAGTACATGCTTGGAATGCGTAAAATATATTTAAGGTTTAAAGGAGTTACTTTATTAGAGGTGGCCCTTACCCTGTTGGCGATGCAAAATGATATTCAATGAATCTGTGGCAATGCAAATGCACCTAGTGACACTATACGACATGTTTGCAATAAGTAAGACTCAAAAGGACTATTCCTGTGTCGTATCGACTTTTGGAACACCTTCTCAAACATTTCTTTTTCCGAGCCATTTTGCGGAAATAATTATTGTTTTCTATTAGAATACACATAAATCTGTGGTTTTGTCGGAGACCGTTATTTCGGCTGACGCCAGTGCTGTCTAGAGATGAAGTACATTGCAGGTGTGAATTACGGTACGTCACGAATGTGCAGAGGTTGGTTAGCCAATGAGGGCTAAATTAAGGAGTGACGTTTTAACTGTTCGAGGAACACGCGGGGCTTTCGGTTATAATCTTTCGAGGTATGAGAAAGGCGTGTATGCTCGACAAAAATGGAATTCATGAAGTCCGATTTAGTGATATTAGTAATATCAGAGTATTAATTTCGGAATGGAAGAAGCTCTCTGGATCTAAAGCAAAACGAGGGCTATAGAATTAGCTTACCTCCGTAAAATTCTATTATCATTGAATCTCGATGTTATTCAAGTTTGGAATCTGTGGTTCGTGTAATTTGCGTGGAGTGCAGAATTCGGAATGGTTCGTGCTGCACGAGTTTTTATAATTATGCCATGTGATCTAAAAATCGCCGATGGGAAATTTTATTTGTGCCGGTGAAAATTTGTAGAGAGAGTGAATTCCTGAAGTATCCCCTTTCCTTCATCCGGTATGTCTCATTACTGATGCGTTCTTCTATATCTGTAAGTACAGCTTCCTATTCTCTGTGAGCAGATATGTTCTTCATCTCGAACAAGGTTATTCATTAATGGAAATAGAACATTTGTATTTTCGAAAGATATTTAATTTCTTTGATTTAATAAATATGTTTATATTTAAATAACTTGACTTGTATTGCTTTCCACTAGTTGTATAATAATGTATTCTCTTACTTTTAGTTTCATAGTTCGGCTGGCCAACCGGTTTTTGAAACCGTCAGGGAAATTAGAATCTGGGTTAACCACACTATACGATCTCTACGGAGAATCCAAAACCGATACCGAATTTTGTACGGTGTTAATTTCATACTGTACCATTTATACGGTACTCTGAAATCGAGACCGAAAATCTGTTTAACACCTGTAAATCTCAAAAGGACTATTCATTGAAGACTCAAAAAAGCTATTCCTTTAAAATTCAAAAGGGCTATTCCTTGAAGACTCAGAAGGGCTATTCCTTTAAGACTTAAAAAGGCTATTCCTTTAAGTCGCAAGAGGCTATTCCTTTAAGAATCAAAAGGGTAATTCCTTTAAGACTCAAAAGGACTATTCCTTTAAGACTCAAAAGGGATATTCCTTTAAAACTCAAAAGGGGCTATTCCTTTAAGACTCAAAACGGCTATTCTTTTACGAGAAGATCTCATTGCAACTCTGAGGAGATAAAATGATATTCAATAAGTGGAAAATAAAATGTTTCAAAGTGTGTACGGGGGGGGGGGCATGTTTTTAAATGACTATAAAAATGTATTTAAGACATAAAGAAGTTATTCATTTTCGATATGTAAAATGATATCCAGCTATTCGGAATTCGACAATGTAAAATGATATGACAGCTATTCGGAATTCTAATGAATCAAAGTGTTCAATAGCAGCGTACAAGCTTGCAATGAGTGTAAAATACTTTTAAGACATTACAACGTCCACAATTTGAAATTATATTTAAGAAATTTGTGGGAAGCAAAACTGATCAGCTGAGGAGTGTGCATGTTTGCAATGATTGTAAAATTCATATATATATATATTTATATATATAATATTTATATATTTATATATATATATAATATAAATTTAATCGTACGGAATATATAATATAAAAAACTTAAAATGTACAATTATATGCAAATTCTACACGACATTGATATTCAAAACATTCTATTAATATATTGAATTCAATTAAAATGAAGTATAAACAAGAAAGTTCAATCATGCATAAAGCATTGATTGTGAAACACTTTTCAACTTCAATGCAATTTTATTTAAACATCTCTAAAATGCAATACATTCCTCGGTAATATTTTTAAAATTATCATAATACTATATTAATTTATTATGCTTGAAAACATAAATCTTCATCGATAGAATAGATTTAATTCAAATGACGGCATTGAAATATGAATTGCCTGGTTTAAACATCTCTAAAATGCTATACATTCCTGTGTAATATTTTTAGAATTATCATAGTACTACAAAAATTTATTATATTTGAAAACTTCATGGAAAACAAATGAAATTTATTCAAATGACGTCATCGAAATATAACAAGCCTGGCTCTCTCTATAAAAGCAGCATTTCATTCATAAAAAATTTTGCATTCATTTCATTCATCACAATACTATGATAATTTATTTTATTTAAAAACATAAAACCATGGATGTACAAGTATCATAATACTATATTAATTTATTATGCTTGAAAACATAAATCTTCATCGATAGAATAGATTTAATTCAAATGACGGCATTGAAATATGAATTGCCTGGTTTAAACATCTCTAAAATGCTATACATTCCTGTGTAATATTTTTAGAATTATCATAGTACTACAAAAATTTATTATATTTGAAAACTTCATGGAAAACAAATGAAATTTATTCAAATGACGTCATCGAAATATAACAAGCCTGGCTCTCTCTATAAAAGCAGCATTTCATTCATAAAAAATTTTGCATTCATTTCATTCATCACAATACTATGATAATTTATTTTATTTAAAAACATAAAACCATGGATGTACAAGTAATTTAACTCTATGCTTAAAACTTCATCCAAAAAAATCGTTTGTTTCTCTGCGTAAATTCAATGAATGTTTCATTCATATCAGCTATATTGCAGACTCCATGAGTTAAATAATTTTGAGTTAAAGAAATGCAGAAATTTTTATACAACTCATTCTACATCTTTTGGTATTTACATTTTCCATAAGTGAAAAGTAGGCTTCGTTGTAGAAATAATCAAATTTGGATGGTCATTTAAACTCAACTATATTGTAATTGCGTTGTTTCAATATGTAGATGCACAGAATTTAAGCAAAAATAAAGCGGTTTTAGGACGGATGCAACACTAAATATGAATTAAAAAGAACTTTAAAAACAAGATTTTGACAAAAGATGGATGCCATATTTTATTTTGAAGTGGCTCACGTGATATCTTCATATAATGGTCACATGATCTCTCCATATAAAGGGTGTTATTACTATTTTAATTCTTATTTAAAAAACTACTAAATATATTTTGCTGAAATTTCTTTTATATATTTTATGGGATAATTTGAATATTTCATAAAACTTTCTAAGCAAGTTGTGAATTTTAAATCCGCTTAAAAAATGTTTAAAAAATTAGGTCCTATAGGGTTCAGTGTATTTCATTTTTTCAACCCGGGTTCAATCCAAAATTAATTGGGTGATATTATTCATTTATATTCCCATAGGTCCCACTGACTGTCTGAACAACATATTAAAATTTCATTTTGATAAAGTCATTTTTACGGCAGTTATCGTGCTAACGGACAGACAGACAGAATGAACAAAGTCATAAACACTTTTCAACTATGTTGTAAAGTGTTAAAAACTATGTTCTCGCTATTCAAAATTATCTTCATAGGGAGGTCTGAAGAATAAAACATCATGCTCCCATATGTAAACAAATTTGCAAAAAAAAAAAAAAAAACAAGAGAGCTCAATCATGCATAAGCATTGATTATGAAACACTTTCCAACTGAAATGCAATTTCATTTTAAAATCTCTAAAATGTGATTCATTCAGCGGTGATATCTTTTACATTATCACAGTACTACAGTAATTTATTATACTTTAATATTTAAAACTCTATCACAATATAAATCATCTGATTTTCTATGCATAATCAATAAATATTTCATTCATATAACTTGTATTCCAGACTCCAGAGCTAAATAATTTTGTGTGAAAAAAATTCAGCAGTTCTTATGTAACTCACCTTACAATCGCTTGAGATATTTGCATTCTGCATAAGTTAAAATTAGGCTTCGTTGAAGAAATAATAAAAGTTTAGGGATCATTTAAAATCACAACAATTGTGATTGCGTAGACACGGAATTTAGATACACAGATACACAGATAATATATGTGTGTGTGTGTTTGTGTGTGTGTATGTATACAAAGTATTGGATTCGTACCGAAGATCGGAACTCGAATTTTCGAAGGATCTACACGTTTTGGGACTTCTAGAACACGAAAAAACTATTTTTAGGAAGACGTCTGTGTGTGTAACTGTGTATCTGTGTGTTTTTCTGTGTGTATGTGAAGATATTGCATCCACTCTAACTGAAAAACTAATGGGCCGAATTTCATAAAATTTGGTAATTAAGTTTTTTGTGGGAAACCCTGATGTTCATTAGATTATAGTACGATTCGTAAAGAAAGAATCTGCCTTCTTTGCGAAATGGCCGGCAGAAATTATCTTTATCCACTCTAGCTTAAAACTAATGGACCAAATTTAACACAATTTGGTGTATAATATTTCAATAACCTACAAGTGATTTTTTATACCAAATTTAACAAAATTTGGTATATAAATCACTTGTAGGTTATTCTAGTACGATTCGGGAAAAAGGAACGGGCTGTTTTTGCGAAATGGCCCGCAAAAATCGTTAAATATAAAAATTAAAGACTACGTGTGCTCAATTATATCAATGAAATTCCTATTTTATACGTGATTTTTGACAACAAAAAGAATAAGACTAACCCCATTACTCTAGGACTAGCCGTTCTTAAGATATTCTAGTTTTTTCGCGTTTTCGCTACGTCAGCTTTGACAATAAGTCCAGCTATCAAATGAGAACCAAATTTAAGTTTAACGTGCAAATTCAATGTCATTTAAAATACTTATGGCTGTTATTTTGTGCAGATAAACTGAAATTATTATTGAAGAAATAAAGAAAACGTGAATATGAGTCTGCAGGGAAAGCATGTGCTGCCCACATCAGAATTTTTAACAACATTGCAACAATGATTTATAGAAGTGAACGGATATTATTTGCAGGCCATTTCGAAAAAAATGTAGGATCTATATTTAAAGACCCACCAAATTTTTGTAGAATAAAAGGTTCTACAAATTTAAGCTGTGTACCAAATTTTAACTCTGTAGGACGTAGGAAATTGCATTGAAAATGCCATCAAATAAGTTTATCATGAAGTGTTATATAAAATTAAAAAAAAAATTGAAAAATTGTTATCTACCAAATCTATTTTAAAATGTGAAGCCCCTCTCATATACAAAATAGTTAAACTCTTGGAAAGATATTTATTACATAATATGTCTTTTTTCTTTTTGGAGGATATCCCAAAAGTCAGAATTCAATTGAATTTGTTTTTCTCCCTTTATTAAATAATTTTTAATTAAAAAACTTCCTAACATATTTTACTGAATTTTTTTTTATATATTTTAGGGGACAATGTAAATATTTCCTAAAATTTTCGAAGCAATTTTGAATTTTAAATCTGCTTAAAAAATGTTTGAAAAATTAGGTCCCATAGGGTTCAATGTATTTCACTTTTTCAACCCGGGTTCAATCCAAAACTAATTGGGTGATATTATTTATTTATATTCCCATAGGTCCTACAGACCGTCTGAAAAACATACTAAAATTGCATTTTGATAAAGTCATTTTTACGACAGTTATCGTACTAACGGACAGACAGACAGAATGAATGAATGAACAAAGTCATAAACACTTTTCAACTATGGTGTAAAGTGTTAAAAAAAGCAATGGGATCAATATATGTCAAAATGAAAGCGATATGAAATTGAATCAACACATGCCAAAATAAAAGCGCTAAAGTGGTATTTAAAGATATACACGTACCATTTTTTTCTGGTTCAACAATTTGCTAAACTCAATGAGTTTCAAAAATCTTTTCTAATATAATACAGATGACTTAAAAAACTAAAAATGTCTATAATACCCATGACATTTCAACCGGAAAGCCGTAATTGATACAATCAAGTAAGAAATGTAATTTCGATCACATTTATTTTTATATGCATTTCTCAATTATTTAAATTGCAAAATATTTATTAAAAGTCGTCTGCTTTAGAAACATGACGTCTGTATATACAATACCAAACCGGTAACCAAAGAATAACAAGCATAGTAATCAGCTTTTACTAGTTAATCGACAACTGTATTCAAAAATTGACTAACGAGCGTTGAAAATGCAGACCTTTGGAAAGTTTTATAAATAATATATTGTTGTTGTTGAGACCCAGACCGTCCGACCTACCAGAAAGGTGTAAGGTAACTGTATGGACGGCCGGGAAGTGCCACCCAATTTAGACCGGAACCCAGTGGGGGAGCCATCCACAGGGACCGTACCCTCCTTCCCCTACCACCAACCTCTCGGAAGGACTTACGGACCCACATGTTTAACGTGATCGTACTCCGCATGAACACGGCGGCATTTGTGGTAGCGTGCAAATCTAGCGCGCAAACCACGGGGATACCGCACCCGAGATGGCCAACAGCACGCGGTGTTCCGAGGTGGTCACCCACCAAGTACTAACCGCGCCCGATGCTGCTTGACTTCGGTGATCTAACGAGAACCGGTGTTTTCAGCACGGTACGGCCGTTGGCCCAAATAATATATTGTAAAACATTGAAAGTATATATACTAGAAACGTCCGCATGGGTTCATTCTAACAGATACACCAAATTCCTTTGTTTCTATAATTGCATATGCCACGTGGTTCCAATATGATGGCCCTAGATTCATCCAGACAGCATTGGCTAGGTTAAGGAGTGGCCATACTAAAGATATGAGGTTTGAATGAGGAGATAGAGATTTCACTACATGTACCTGTTCATCCTCCTCGGCTACTCTCTCTCATCTTCTCAACTGATGGGGTACTCTTCAGGTCTTCTAGTAGAGGACCAGGAGAGCCTCATTGCTTTCTGCGCGGAGTGATCTTTTGGACTTGACCTATCATTTTCTAAGTCAAGGGGGGCTTAGCAACAACAACACATGGTTAAAAATTTACGCAATCTGGCCCACAATAGAAGAACACCAGATCCATTGAAAAACGATATCAGCAGATAATTACCAATAATAGCAATAATGAAATATCAGAACACACAGGTAAACATATCTGCATTAATATGCAACAAGAAAGATCAATCATGCTTAAAGCATTGATTATGAAACACTTTCCAACTTCAATGCAATTTCATTTAAACAAGTCTAAAATGCAACACATTCCTCGGTAATATTTTGAAACTTATCACAATACTGCATTAATTTATTATATTTGAAAACTTAAACCTTCATCGAAAAAAATGAACTTTATTCAAATGACGGCTTTGAAATATAAATTGCCTGGTTTAAACATCTCTAAAATGTTATATATTCCTCGGTAATAGTTTTAGAATTATCAGAATACTACGATAATTTATTATATTTGAAAACTTCATCGAAAACAACTGAAATTAATTCAAATGACGTCATAGAAAAAATAACACGCCTGGATCTCTCTATAAAAACAGGATTTCATTCATAACTTTCTACCATTCATTTTATTCATCAAAATACTATAATAAATTATTTTATTTAAACATTTTGTTTAAGACCATGGAGCTACAAAAAATTAAACTCTATGCTTGAAACTTCATTGAAAAAAATCGTCCTTCTCTTTATGAAATCAATTAATATTTCATTCATATCAGCCATGCAGACTCCATGGACTAAATAATTTTGCGTTAAAGAAATGCAGCATGTTCTTATACAACTCATTCTACATATTTTGCTGTTTACATTTTCTATAAGTGAAAAATAGGCTTCGTTGTAGAAATTATCAAATTTGGATGAGCATGTAAACTCAAATATATTGTAATTGTATTGTTTCAGTATGTAGATGCACAGAATTTAAGCAAAAATAAAGTAGTTTTAGGACGGATACAACAATCAATTTGAATTAAAAAGAACTTAAAAAAAATCACGATTTTGAAACAAGATGGATGTCATATATCATTTTGAAGTGGGTCATGTGATCGTTTCATATCATCGTCACGTGATCGTTTCATATAAGAGGTGCAATTATTATTTTAATTTTTATTTAAAAAACTACTGAATATATTTCGCTGAATTTTTTTTTTATATATTTTATTGAGCAATTTGAATATTACCTAAAATTTTCGAAGCAATTTGTGAATTTTAAATCCGCTTAAAAAATGTTTGAAAAATTAGCTCCCATAGGGCTCAATGTATTTCATTTTTTCGACCCGGGTTCAATCCAAAACTAATTGGGTGATAATATTCATTTATATTCTCAGGTTCTACAGACCGTCTGAACAACATACTAAAATTTCATTTTGATTAAGTCATTTTTACGGCAGTTATCGTGCTAAAGGACAGACAGACAGACAGACAGAATGAACAAAGTCATAAACACTTTTCAACTTTGTTGGAAAGTGTTAATAATGAACATACATGTCTTATGAAAATCGCCATCATGTTGTAGTACTACGTGTAAGAAAGATCGTGCGATTGAATTTAATGTATCAGAAGTAGTTGGATAGGGAGTGTTGAAGGCCCAGACCATTCGGCTAGCCCTAAGGCTTACAGCTGGAATTTGAGTAGTCGGGAGGGTGGATAAGGAGCGTGTGAACTAATGAGTTGAATAGAGATAGGAAAAATCAATGAGTTTTGGTTAAGAGGTAGTTGTTATCAAATACTTAAGACTCATTTCTCATCTAATTTAAAACGTATGATAATAACTTTTTAATTTTTAATTTAAACTAACAAATTACATATAAAATGCCCTGTTAACTGGCAGAATGCACAGTAAGATTTGGCGTGAAATACAATAAAGATGATAATACAACAAGTGGAAATTAAAAAAAAATGTTGTTTAAAAAGTTTTTTAGAAAGTTTTTGCACTGCCCTTTGGAAATAAGGAAACTCAGCGCTGAAAAACAAGGATAATTAGTAGTACGGAAAATAGAAGAGAAAATTCCAAAAACAGCGTTTCTGTATCAATGAAGGTTCTTAAAGGCAAACACGTGGCACAGTAATAATTTATCATTGGAGCTGCGTTCCTGTCACCATATTGAAAAATTATTACAGAAATTGTGAAGATATGGCCCGACAATGGATGAAAAACATATCATCAGAGAAACGACACCAGTAGATAATTATCAATAATAGCAGTAATGAAATATAAAAAATATTAAAAATAAAACACACAAATATCAAATACAAAACATACAAATACGTATATCTGCAGAAATATGCACAAATATAACATATTTTTTCTTTTAAACCCGCCATCATGTTGCCTACCACGAGATTTTGTACATTACATATAAATTTGCCAAAATTTTATGTTATTCCTTTTTTATATATTTTGAAGCTGGGATTATAGTTTTTTGCAACGTATGATTGTCTCTGTTCAAAAACTGCAGCGCATGGAAAATTATATGTAATGTACGACCTTCACAAACACAACCATGCACCATTTCTATCGTACATCGTATAAGTTTTGACTTATCCCCTGTGGTGGCACCACGTCTATTATACCCGTGGTCCCATGGCGAAGAGAGAATATGCAGCTTCACTTTTATTGAGGTTCCCCAAGGGCAGAAATCTGACTTTTCCTCGACTACACAACATCCATGCTCCCTGGTGGGATTCGAACCCACAACCCGGCAATCCAGCGATCAGACGGAAACGCATCCCCTGACCGCTCGACCACCGGATCGGCATACATCGTATATAATACAGCCAAGCACCATTAGACAACTTATAATAACAATATTATTTCATCGCAGTTTGTCATGTCTTATTCTATCAACTTGATATTTCAAAAGCACAAAATGATGTCTATATCACCATTTATTAAACATATTTTTTTTGTTATACCTAACGAATAAGACCGCTATACGTTTATTTTCTCAAAATATAAATAATATTCTTTATAAATTAGCCATTCTTTTCAAAATACCCATACCATTTTCTTCTTACTAACTTTTTGTAACAACTTATGACGCGCTGGAATCATATTCTGAGTTTAAGCTTAAAAGAGTAAACGCCAGATAGTACAACTCTGATTAAAATTTCATCATGTGAAAGAGATAATTTACGTGAAGCAAATTAATTTAAAATAGGAAACTTTGTTAGATGTACTTCAAGGCCTTTCTTTCATTTTTCTTTAACAAAAACTTTAAACTTCAAAACCTTGACGTAACATTATTCACAAAGCACTTTAAAGTAATTATGAATTATTTCTTACTTGCCTGCATTAATAAAATATCTAAACATAAAAAATGTAGGTTATATCCGCGGAACTGCGCAAACTAAATATACCCATCCTTATTAAACTAAGATTATTTTATTTACTTCAGACAAAGAGAGGGGAATTTTAATGTATAATGAAATATTCCATGTTTCATTTTATCTTGTCTTTCATCATTTCAATTTTTCATATATATCGTTTTCTTTAGTTTAATAAGATGGTATTTTTAATTTCAGTGTATACAAAAATCCTGATATCGATTTTCAAGTGGAAGAAATGATGATTTTTATAAGTTGACTAGCAGCGTATCCGTTCTTCGTACGGAGTATATAATATAAAGAAACTTAAAATTCACAATCATGTGCAAATTTCTATAGCATAATAAATAACATTTTTAATCAAAATATTCCTTTAAAATATTTAATTTAATGTTCCTAAAAGGAAGTTTAAGAATCTCTGTTTTCGCTATAAAAAAATTATCTTCAAGGGTAGATCTGAAGAATAAAACATCCTGGCCCCTTTTGTAAGTAAATTTACAAAAAAAAAGGGAATTGTATCAATATATGCAAAACGAAAGCCTTAAAATTGTATGGGATCCATACTGCTTAAATTGTCGCAGATTAGAAAATATGCCGGTATGTTAGTAGAAGATTACCCGCATTACAACATGAGTCTCAAAAATCTCTGCCAAAATAAAACAGATGACGTAATAAATTGAAAATATCAATAATTCCCGTAATCTTTATGCAAGAAGATCGTACTTGATTCCAATATATGCCAATATATATCAAAATATATGCCTGTATACCTTTACTACTTATATTCTCGTAGATTAGAAGATATACCCGTGCATTTGTAGAAGGTTTCTCGCACAACGTACAATATATGAGTTTAAACAATTTTTGTGATAATGAAACAATGGCATAATAACTTGAAAATATCAATAATCCCCGAAAATATCAATAATAATAATGTTTAAACCTGACCACCGTAATTGATATTATCCAGTCAAAAATGCAATGTCAATGAAATTTATTTTATATACATATCTTTATTATTCAAATCGGAAAAGATTTAATAAAAATCGTATGTCGCATAACACGTTGGATTTACATCCATTGCTAAACGACATGATATCATTTGCTTCAAATAAATTGATGGAAATCATATCGTCTAAATAATCTCCATGGAAGGTTTGGCGACATTTTCGTCAATTTAGCGATAATTTAAAAAAACGCCAAATTTATCGCCAAGTGGGACTGTAAAACTGGTAGCCCCATTTTGCGACAAATTAATGAAACATCATAACAATACTATCCCCTAACAAAACACAATAATTTAATTTATTAAGCGCAATTTTATCAATTTCATGATATTTTTATAGATTTACAAACATTTTTATCAATTTGGTGATATTTTAAAAATTCGCTAAATGTGTTACTACGTAGGATGGATGAACTGACAGACAAATGCTACCGAAACATCATTTCAGTACTCTCTTCTAAAAAAACGAATTTAATTTTATTGATTTGCGTCGTCTTTATCAATTTGGCGACATTTCCGTCAATTTGACAAAGTTTAAGAAAAGTTACCAAGTTAGCGATATTCGGCGAAATTCGTAGCTTTGAATTTGGAGATCTGAAGAATAAAATATCCTGTTCACGTTTGTATGTACTAAATGAAAACACTAAAATTGTATTAGAAGATATACCCTTTCAACTCTTTTTCTGTTTCAACAATCGGCTAAATGAATTTATTGGGTAAACACAATATGTTGAGTACATTAGCTAAACACAATATATAAGCTTGAAAACTCTTTGCCAAAATAATGAAAGTGATGTACGCAATCCGCAATTAATATAATTAAAAGAAATATCAAACAGTTCATTTATAAAATATATCTTTACATCCATCCATATATTTATTATTCAAATACGAAAAAATAATAAATATCAACAAACACATTTAATTTAATTGCTTTGCTGAGCAACATGATATAAGATGGATTCATTCTTCCTCATAAAATGCGGAATTAAATAATCATTTTGATTTCTTTATACTTTTCGTCGTTGAGTAAATGCTTTTGAATAATAAGCCATGGAGATAGATTTTCCATTTAAATTCACATTTCAAACGATTCATGCTTTCAGATAGTGACTAATTTGCTCAAAAATCCTCCATCAAACTCAGAAATAAAATTTTAATTCACGTTGACGTTTTAAACAAACGATTTTCATTCTTTCCGTTTGGATAAACCACGGAGTTAGAGAATAGAAGTCCTAGGAAAATGTTCCGTTTTCCATTAATATCTCGACAATTCCTGGTCTTGGAAACCCGAAATTTGGAGTAAATTTATGGGGCGCTATTTTAAGGATACCCACAAAATTTCATTAAATTCAGTTCAGCCGTTCTCTCATGATGATGAGACAAACGAAAATTTCGTTTTTTACTAATATCTCGAGAACCACTGGTTGTAGAAACTCAAATCATAGACTAAATTTTAAGTGGGGCTATTTCCAAGCTACCCACAAACTTTCATCAAATTCGGTTCAGCTGTTCTCCCGTGATGATGGGACAGACATATTTCCAATTTTATTTAAATAGATTTAAAATATTAAATTTTTACCCTGTCGGGACGTTTATGTTATTGTTTTAAACTTTCAACGTTAATGAAGTGGTGCTCTTTAGCGCTTAAA
This sequence comes from Amaurobius ferox, assembly GCA_951213105.1. Classification (NCBI taxonomy): domain Eukaryota; kingdom Metazoa; phylum Arthropoda; class Arachnida; order Araneae; family Amaurobiidae; genus Amaurobius; species Amaurobius ferox. The sequence continues at coordinate 51,295,865 of OX578138.1, forward strand.
ATAAGGAGTTTGCATTTTGTGATATTTTGGATTGAACTGATTTGGTGATTTGGAAACTGAGAGTTATTACTTGTTAAACAGCGTGCGCTTGCTTAGGATGCCGGCAACGTCGGGTAATTATTTTTAATACAAAGAATAAAATGTTATTTAGTCTTAAGTATCCTTACACCAAGATTTTCATTCGTCAATCAGATCTGAATAATGCCGGATTTTCCAACTACAGGAAATTGAAATGACTACACTGGTGATCCTCCAAAAGTAAGGACAGAGATGAGAGCCGTTGTGTGTGTATCTCAAATTATCTTAACTGTACCAAATCCTAAAAGTACCTAAAACATTCTCCACGCTGTAATAATCCGTCACGTGCCAAAATAATGATTGGGGGATAGTGGGGGAAGAGGGTATTTAAACCTGAGGTCTTCTTTGCATTTTCAAAACACATAAATAAAAATAATACTTTCTTATAAAGCAAATTAAAATCAGTAATGCTAAAATTCACCCTCAATGAGATCATATTTGTTGTCAAGATATATATAAAATATCGGTAGTAGCTCCAGTCCGATGGAGCCGAAATGCTTTCATGTGAATATTTCTTTCTGGGTGATATGCTTTTAGACATTTTCAAAGCAGTTTTTAATGTTAAGATATAGAAATTAGTACCACCCGTTCAAAATAGTTTCAAATATTAAAATATTGAAATTAGTACCACCTGTTCAAAATAGTTTCACATATTAAAATATCGAAATTAGTACCACCTGTAGAAAATAGTCTCAAATATTAAATACCGAAATTAGTACCAACTGTTCTAAATAGTTTCAAATTTTAAAATGTCGAAATTAGTACCACCTGTTCAAAATAGTTTAAAATATATAAATATCGAAATTATAACCACTCTTTAAAAATCTAAGAACATGATCTAAAATCTAATAATATATCTTGTAGGACTTTCAAAAAACGAGCTCCCATTACTCACAAACTGATCATATTTCCCTAATGTAAACACCTATTAAGCAAATTCTAGCGTTAAAGCAAATTTTGGCGTTACCCTGGCAAAACGCCATTGTGATAAAGAACATTATCAATACGGATTTTCGATAAAACGTACTAATTACTATTGAATTGACGCAATTTAACTGTACATATATATATATATATATATATATATATATATATATAAAGTTATTTCAAGTACAAATATTACAGAAATGTAAAGAGCGTGGTTTAAATTCTGAAACCACACTTAATGTCTTTAAAAATAATAAAATCTCACATATCATCTAGAAATTTCATTTTTATTTTCAAGATAAAATAGATCAATACTTTATTTTTTTCTAAAAATGGAAATATTTAGTCAACATGTTTAATTTAATGCCCTGAAACCACAAGTTATATAATTTGAAAAAAATAAGAAGCGAACTATACTACTCTTACAAGGGAAGGCTTTGCACTAGTTCTCTCGGATTGCAATCTGTCTTGACCTATCTTGTAGAGGACCATTCATAATGATAAAACGCCAACGGCTTTCATTTGCTAAGTGATAGGGGGCGCCACAATAACAATCTGAAGTTGTCATGCAAACGTGCTCTACTGACGTGTATTATTAACATTTTAGTGTGAAAATATTATCCTTTTCAATTATTATTATTATTTTGAAATAAAATGAACAATAATGGTAAGTAGTGTGCCGATTGTTTTGTGTGTCGTGTTGATTTAGTTAATTACTTATCTTAAAAAAGAGGTAACTCTACATCATTTAACTTATTAACTACAGCCATTAGTAGTTTGGGTTAGTACATTGCTTTGGTGGTCGACAAAACCCACTTAAATTTCGCATAACGGGATACTAAGTAATATATATATATATATATATATATATATATATATTACTTAGACATTCAAAAGTAAGATCTAAGAGTAAATAGAACAGTCTTCAATTTATTTAACACACATCATCAATGTTACATCATTATTTTTAATATTACAAATTCTATCATTCTTCTTCAGACACTTAATTAATTAACTAGCTAGATGTAATGCCAGACTTAGTAATATTCGGTTGGAACACTGGGTGGGACGCATTAATTAGCCTTTTTTTAATAAAACACAATTTTGATATTATCCTCATATAATTAAATATGCACCTGATAATAATCTTTCACATCTTGGGAGAATCCTCGGGTTTTTTCACCATCTCAATACCAGATGAATCTGAGATCTCATCACACACAATTTACAAAACTGTTATACTGCCTTGCTCTACAAAAATGTCCAACTTCACAGACTGACTGGACTTCAACTGCTGACCAACTCCGAGCAACAAGCAACTCACTTGACCCCCAAGCTTGACCTCATATATATACCTTCCTTCCGTTGGACGGTCTACGTGCTGGTATGTAAACATGAGGGCTGATCCGTAGACATGGGGCGTGGTATGTAAGACATGGGACCACATGTATGCTACCGCGACTGTGCTTAGCGTGGGGATATTCATTCCCCCCGCATTCCTTTCTCCCTCATTTCTTAATCCTTCCAAATCTTTAATATTTTACATTTCTGGCATTACATTCTCACCCCACCCCCCACGAAAAGAAAAAAAAACGAAAGTTACTCTTCCACAGTTTCACCTCAGTGGTAAGAAATTGAGTTCGTCATGGTTAATCGAAAACACATAAGTTATCTTGATAAAGGCTGCGTTCAACATTTTAGCCTCGTAAAATTCATAGCTTTGATAGTTCTTTATAGCTTTCTGATAGTTCCCTATCAAGTTAATCCATTGTTCATACTTGACATACTGTACCATAAATTACATGAGGATTACCAACATATTCTAATTATTATTAAATTGTAAATTTTGATATATTATTTGCAACGCATAATTTTCATTTCTCCTTTTACAGAATTATTTACATACAACATATCATTACGTAACAGCATTCATTACTTTATTATTATTACACATTTTCTTGTTATCATTTAATTTTATAACATATTGTAGTAGTGCAACTATCCACTTCCGATTCTTGGTTATGGTTGAGTTCCATATCACCATATTATTTATAAATTACTTTGTTATTTCACTTAATTTTTTTTTTATCTTGACATATATGTAATGTCAGAAATACATAACATACTTTTTGAAATATACTTATATCTGCAATTTAAAACATATACATATACACTCAATTATCAATTTCTATTTAAGACATTAATTACAAACTTTTTAACATATTTTTCATATTCTTTGTCTCATGAAATTACTATTTACAACAATTCGAGGGCGAAAATTATACCCTATATAATATATATATATGTATTATAACATTCTATACTGCGGAAGGCAAGGGCTCATCCTGGGCTGTCAGGCTACTGAAGAAGAAGAAGATGTATTATAACAAGCCTCATCATTTCTATTATTTTCACTGTCTAATTGCTTTTCTTTAGTGACCTTCCCTTCCTTATTTTGACTTTGATAATTATTTCTAATCACTTTCTCATTTTGATTTTTTTCTTTGTCCTGGTTTGATTCGCTTTCGTCACTATTTTTCAAATATTGTTTTCGCTCCACTGCCATGTATAGTTTATTTATCTGCACTTTATAAGTTTCATTTTCTTCACTTTTAAGACATATTATAACATTATTATTTCGAACTAATTTCGTAATTCTAAATGGTCCATCATATCGATCCTCTAATACCCTTGGTTTTAAGAACTTTTTTAGGTAGACTGTCGCTCCTATAAATATATCGTTTTTTCTCACTATTTTATATTTCTTTATTTATTTGTCATTTATCAGCTTTTGCTGTTCGGATGCGTCTTTCACGACTTTGTCTATATTTTTTAAATGCTGTGCCACATATTTTTTAAACGATAAATTTATTATTAATATGATTTATATCTTATTAATTAGCTAAACAACTGCCAAGACATGGTCGTAAAGGTTGATCAAACACAACAAAGACAAAAGCTGAATTTTTTGGAAACCAAACTGAACTAATCAACAAAACTATTGACTATATTACAATGAAAGTCAAAGCAAATGGAATTTATAAAATAATGAATGATTTAAATTCTTTGTAAAATTGAAATTATGAATGGGAATGATTAAATGCATGATCAATACAAATGCAAACGTTACAATGTGCACATTTAACAAATGCATAATCATTGCAACTTACAATGAAACAAGTTGCTAAACCAATATTAAATACAGTTGCCATTACCTTGTTAAATTTTGTAATGTGTTTTTCAACAGAATATTCAGCTTTTTTCCAAGAATATATTACCATATGTTAAAATATATCAGCGCCAAGTTAATTGTACACAAATGAATGCTATTTTAAAATAAATAATCTGTCATTTAACTTTCTGTTGGCCTCTTCATCGATGTTGGTTCAAAATTCATCTATGTCTTCAATATGGACCTCTTCATTGCATGCAGCTCGAATTTTTATGTAGTCTTCGATACGTTTTACAAATGCCTTATAAGGATTGAAGAAGTAACAGTCTAACGGCTGTGCATATTTTGTTGTTTTTTCAGGTATTATTTAATAATAATAATAACTGAAAAGGATAATATTTTCACACTAAAACGTAAATAATACACGTCAGTAGAGCACGTTTGCATGACAACTTCAGATTGTTATTGTGGCGCCCCCTATCACTTAGCAGATGAAAGCCGTGGAATTTTATCATTAATCGTGGTCCTTTACAAAATAGGACATGAAAGATTGCAATCCGAGAGAACTATTGCAAGGCTTTCCCTTGTTAGTTTTATTAAGAGATTCACTTAATTTTTTATAAAAATACAGATCATACTGATATTTTGTGGACGTTGTTAATATCCTTACACCACACATTATTACTTTTGAAAGAATAGATAGATGTCCAACTAAAGTTCAATCTTCATTTTTCTTACAAAAATTTTAAAGATCAATATGTTTTTTTTTTCCTGAATATGCAAATCGGACAGAAATTTGTTGGTCGTGGTTAATATACGTAATATTGCACGTTTTTCAAATAAATTTTTCTAAAAAAATTCATAAAATTGAGAGTCAACAAATATCAAAATTGAGAGTCAACAAATATAAAATTTTGCAATTTTTTTTCAACCCTGGCGACTAATTTGGTGATGTATTGCCAAATTTGCAACTTGGGAATATGACGTCAAATTGGAAAATGTTATGCCAAATTGGAAAATGTGATGCCAAATTGGAAAATGTGATGCCAAATTGGAAAATATGACGCTAAAGTTTCAAAAAGGAAGCCAAATAAGATGAATTAATAATTAGTATATTTTAATGTAATGGAGTATATTGCTTAGCAGATGTTAGCAATATTTTCAATTGTCAAATTATATTTGTGCAAAATATAAATTAATTTGGTATTTAAAGATAATTTTACATGTTGTCATTCAAAGAGCGCCAAATGGTAATGTACTTTTCAGCGCTGGAAGCATTGTGTAGTGGATTATATGCATCATTATTTTATTGAAACAAGTATATCCATTGCATTATGTAGGGAAAGTTATGTGCTGCCCACATCAGATTTTTTATTTCTTAACCTGCTTTCTTGCAAGTGTTTCCAATCATTAGGTCGATTAACGTTGCTTTTGACCTGATGATGAGGGCACATTACACCAGTAAAACAATTGTAGTCCTCTAATTTCTTACGTCTTTATTCTCACAAGGAAGTACTAAGAATTGTATTCTATTTTAACTGTGGAGGGAAAAAAATCACCAAAAATAGCATAAACAGCCAAATGTGAACTCGGATTCTTTTAATTCGGGTTAAAACTAGGCCACAATGTTTACGGCTCCTGTGTGTGTGTGTATGTGTGAGGTAATTCAGCTTCTAAATTTTCTTTAGCCGTTTTCTTTTCCTTTTATTTCCTTTACTGGTTTCTTTTTATTCTTTTATTCTATTTTGGAATCTTCGAGTAGGATTCAAGCAGCAGTGACAAAGGAGTTTCGTGCAAAAGTGAGGTGTTTCTTAAAAGGTTTACCAATGTTTATTTTGTATCTGTGTTTGCAAGGGACTTACAAACTTTGTTATGCACCTGCATGCTGGACTCTGCTGGAAATTAAACTCAGTGTTACTACGTGTTATGAATTTCCTCTGTCAGTTAAAACAGTTAAAAGAGCAGTTTTCTTTTAGTAAAGTATTATATTCTATGCAGATGTCTTTCAGATAAAATAAAGCAAGTTATTTCATTCTGAAATTTCCAGACAAATAAAGTAATATGCTAAATTTACTTATATAAGATTATTTCCGGACCAATGTCGAGCTGGTGATAATAATTTTATGTCATAATTCCTCAGATTGACGTGTGTAGTTTCTTACTGTGATTCCATTCTAAACTTCCAGATAAATAAAGTAATAGGATAAAGTTACTTATATTATTTTCCGAGCAATGTCGAACTCGTAGTAATATTATGTACTCATTATCTACTAAATTGGAGTGGGCAGTTTCTAGCTGTGATTTTATTCTAAAATTCGAAATAAATAAAGTAATAGGATAAATCTACCCTTATAACACTATTTCCCTATTTTATTTTTACATCATAATTCCTGATTGTTGTGTGTAATTTCTGGCTGTGGTTCCTTTCTAAACTTCAGATAAATAAAATGATAGGAAAAACTAGCTTATATAGTATTATTTCCCGATCAATGTCAAATTCGTATTAATATTTTTTGTGCCATATCCTCTATATTGGTGTGGGTAGTTTCTAGCTGTGATTTTATTCTAAAATTCCAAATAAAGAAAATCAAAGGGATAAACCTACCCATATAATAATATTTCCCTATTTTATTTTTCGTCATAATTCCTCAGATTGTCGTGTGTAATTTCAGATTGTGATTCCATTCTAAACTTCCAGTTAAATAAAGTAATACTACAAATCTGCTTATATAACATTATTTCCCGATCAATGTCGAACTTACGGTAATATTTTTAAGTCCCAATTTCTCAGACTGGCATGTGAACTTTCTAGTTGGGATTTCATTCTAAACTTCCAAATAAAGTAACAGGATAAATCTACGTATATAACATTATTTTCCGAGCAATGTCAAACTCGTAGTAATTTTATGTACGCCATATTTGCTACATTGATATGGATAGTTTCTAGCTGTGATTTTTTTCTAAAATTTCAACTAAATAAAGTAATGGGATAAATCTACCCTTCTAACACTATTTCCTTATTTTATTTTTACGTCATAATTTCTCAGATTATCGCGTGTAATTTCTGGGTGTGATTCCATTCTAAATTTCCAGAAAAATAAAGTAATAGGATAAAGCTACATATATAGTATTATTTTCCAAGCAATGCAAACTCATAGTGCGCTATATCCTCTATATTTGTGTGGGTAGTTACTAGCTGTCACTTCATTCTAAATTTCCAAATAAATAAAGTAATATGCTAAATCTACCCATACAATAATTATTCCCCAAACAATTTCAAATTTGCGATTATATTTTATATGTTCCGAGCACTTTAGAACCCGAAAAAGATATTTTTAGTCATTATTTTTAGTTAGTATTTTTAGTAATATGTGTCTATCTGTGCAACGTAAATATCCACTCTAGCGAAAGACTAATTGACCAAAGTTTACAATATTTTATAGATAAGTGACATGTGGATTATCTTGATGCTTATTAGATTTTGGTACAATTCGGAAGAAAATAACCTACCCTTTATTTGCAAAATGGTACTCAAAAATCATCAAAAATAAAAGACTACATATGCTCAAATCTATCAATTAAATTCTTGTTTTATACGCCATTCTTAATAGTGAAAAGAATAGGATCTTCCCCAAAACTCCAACTGTTCTCGAGATAATTTAGTTTTTTCACCTTTTTTGCCACGTTGCCTATTTATAAATAGTAATAGAGAAATGAAAATGGAAAGTAATTTAAACTTCGAATTCAATATAATTTCAAAACATTATCAATGTTATTTTGTGCAGTTGAATTCAATTTACTAAATTATGAAAGAAAAAATATGTCATACTATCATGGGAGCCCATAGAACTTCTCCCAGGAGGGGGCAGAAAACTGACGTCAGTTCGGAAACTCAAGGATAAGATGTAAAACATCGCCTAGCTTGATGCCCAACTTTGTGACTTCGAACGTCCAGGGGAGGGCAAATGCCTCTCTTGCCCTCCCCTATGGGCGCGTTGCATACTATGCGGTCAACATCAAATTTTAATCCACATGCGATAAAGTTTGAAATACAATTCGGTTTAATCATCATTCTACATATTTTACTTTGTATAATGCGAAATATAAAATTGCTAAATTAAAAGAAAAGCTATATATATGCAACCTGTTATATTCTGTTCGGGCAATTGAATATCCCTTTTTTTTTTCTTGGAAGTAAACTTTGGAAGTTCTTATCGTATATCCCAAAATTCATTTTTCTTGGCTCTGTTACGTTTATTTATATTTTGCTGAGGAAAAATCATGGGTAAACGAAATGTGAAATTCTCTCCAGTTTTCCAGACTTTTGTGGGGGAAATCCGGCATAAAATGTTACACACAGAATAGAACCATGTAATCCGAATAGATTATCTGTGGATAAAAAAAAAATGTTTGAAAAAAAAAAAACAAGAAAAATCAATCATGCATAAAACATTGATTATGAAACACTTTCCAACTTCAATGCAATTTTATACAAACATCTCTAAAATGCGATACATTCCTCGGTAATATTTTAAAAATTATCACAACACTACATTTTGCTACATTAATTTATTATATTTGAAAACTTCATCGAAAAAAAATGAACTTTATTCAAATGACGTCATCGAAACATAAATCACCTCTATATAAAAGCAGCATTTCATTCATAAACATTTTTCCAATCGTTTCATGCATCACAATACTATAATAATTTATTTTATTTAAAAATTTGAAAAATTGTTATTTACCATATTTATTTTTAAATGTGAAACCTTTCTCATATATAAAATAATTAAACTTTTGGAAAGATATTTATTATATAATATATCTCTTTTTTCTTTCTGGAGGATATAACAAGAGTCAGAATTTAATTAAATTTGTTTTTCTCACTATATTAAATAATTTTTACTTAAAAAACTACCTTACATATTTTACTGACATTTTTTTCATATATTTTATAGCATAAATTTTAATACTTTCTAAAATTTTCGAAGCAATTTGTGAATTTTAAATTTGCTTAAAAAATGTTTGAAACATTAGGTACCATAGGGTTCAATGTATTTCATTTTTTCAACCCGGATTCAATAAAAACTAATTGGGTGATATTATTCATTTATATTCCCATAGGTCCCACAGACTGTCTTAAAAACATATTAAAATTTCATTTTGATAAAGCCATTTTTACTGCAGTTATCGTGTTAACGGACAGACAGACAGAGAGAATGAACAAAGTCATAAACACTTTAAACTATGTTGTAAAGTGTTAAAAATTGATTGGGTGATATTATTCATTTATATTCCCATAGGTCCCACAGACTGTCTGAAAAACATACTAAAATTTCATTTTGATAAAATAATTTTTACTGCAGTTATCGTGCTAACGGACAGACAGACAGAATGAATGAACAAAGTCATAAACACTTTTAACTATGTTGTAAAGTGTTAATAAAAATGAGTTTTTCAACGGTTTAGCGAATTTAAAATATTGGTGAATAACTAGGTTTTACATTCCCTGCAATATATGGTAAAATATAGAGAAAGTATTGAAATCATGTCGAAAATTGCAATTTGAGTTTTCGACGGATATACACGTTTGGAAGCCTCTGGAACACGAGAAAACTATTTTTAGCCTAACGTCTAAGTGTGTGTCTGTCTACATGTCTGTGTATGTGCCTGTCTGTGCAATGAATGTATCCACTTCAACTCAAAGACTAATTGACCAAATCTCATAAAATTTTACAGATAAGTCAGTCAGTTGTGGTTGCTAATTATATTTTGTTACGATTCGAGGAAAAAAAATATGCGTTTTTTACAAAATGGCCATCATAAATCGTCAAAATCTGAAATAAAAGACTACGCATGTTCCAATGTGTCAATTAAATGTTTCTTCTATGATTTTTGACGATGAAAATAATATGACCAACCTCATAATTCTAATACTAACTGTTCTCAAGATAATTCAGTTTTTTCGCCTTTTTGCCACGTTGTCTATTTGAAAATACAGGGTCACTGACACATTTTAAAATTGAATACAAACTCAAGTAATTGCCGTACGATAGTGAGTATTAAACTAAAATGATTTTTACGTTGAAAAGTTTTAGTCAAGCAAATAAAAAATTGAGTTCTAAACTTTGCCCATAGATGGCGCTACGTGTTCAAATGTTTGTATATTTGTGTTGGAAATGGGAGTACCGTTTGGATGTGGTTCGAGCTACAAAGAGCGCACGTATTGAAATATCGTAGCAGATATAAAAAAAAAAAATGTTCTGTAACTACTGGTCTTCAATTTTTATGCTTTTTTTTGTATTTTTAAAGTACAGCGCCATCTATGGGCAGAGTGTGGATTTTTTTTTTTTTGCTTAAGCAAAACTTTTGAAGGTGGAAAACATTTTAGTCCAAACCTCACTATCGTACGGCAATTACTTGAGTTTATATTCAATTTTAAAATTCGTCAAGGATTTTTGGATCACCCTGTACGTCTAATCCCGAAAAAAAAAAACTAAATACAACTGCGAATTCAATTCAATTTCAAAAAATTATCAATGTTATTTTGTGCAATTAAGTTCAATTTACTGAATTATGAAAGAGAAAATAAATTGGAGCCTGTATGGAAAGTCATGTGTTGCCAACATCAGATTTTTATTCCTCACGTGAAAAAGTTTGAAATACAATTGGCGTTCATCATTATTCTACATGTTTTGCTTTGCACAATCCGAAAAACAAAATTGTTAAGTTAACAGAAAAGATATATATATATATATATATATATATATATATATATATGCGACCTCTTATATTCTGCTTTGGAGAATTGAATATCCCTTCTTTTCTTGAGAATAGGCTTTTTGAAGTTCTTATCGTGTATCCTAGAACTCATTTTTCTTGGCTCTGTTACGTTTATTTACATTTTGCAGAGTTCAAGTCGCGGAAAAACCATAGGTAAGCGAAATGTGAAATTCTTTCCAGTTTTCCAGATTTTTGTGGGAAAATGCGCCACAAAATGATACACGCAGAATAGAACCATGCAATTCGAAAAGATTATTCGGGGTTGAAAGGAGATGTTTGAAAAAAAAAAAATAGTGTTTTTCATTGATTTAGCGAATTTAGAATATTGGTGAATAACTGGATTTTCCTTTCTTTGCAATACATGGTAATGTATAGGGAAAGTATTGGAATCATGTCGAAAATCGCAACTCGCTTTTCCGACGCATCTATACGTTTTGGGACCTCTAAAGCACGGAAAAAAACTATTCTTAGCGTGACGGCTGTATGTGTATCTGTCTACATGTCTGTGTATGTGTCTGTTTGTGCAATGTATGTATCAACTCTAACTCAAAACTAGTTGACCAAATTTCATAAAATTTTGTAGATAAGTCAGTTGTGCTAATTAGATTTTTTTACGATTCGAAAAAAGCGGAGTTTATCATCGCTTTAGTGCATTTGAGATATGATTGGAATATAATTGAATAATTATTTTTCCTTGATTATTGAATATTGTTACAAAGAATCCTCTAGAATCAGAGATGTGCGCTAATCATAAAAAAATGACACCCTATTTCTGAATAACACATTCTGGTTTATTCACACGCACAGCGTAAACAGGAGCAATATACATTTAAACAGTAAGCATTTAAAAGCTGCGCTCATTTCACAAATCAGCCGATACTGTTCTTGAATCATTGACGTATTCCTTTTCACAAAAACAACCGCTTCTATTCTTAAAACATTGACGAATATCACAGTTCAATGTGTCAGGTATCACGCCAACTGCTCTTCAACTGAGTGATAACTTATTTTATAGACTCTCTATAGAAACTTCTGGAAATATCTCACATTTCGTAGAATATTAGTTATTACGAGGTGTTTTTCTTAACCTTCGAAAAGTCGTCAAATTAGTGATAAATCATCAAATCTGGAAAACTTCTTCCGAGCTTTAGCATCTGGCAACCATAGATTTACGTCATTGGAGAGGTTGTCTGTACGGGTGTTTTCTCTGTCTGGTTTTCAAAATCAACTCCAGTGTGAGCATTTTACACGTTTGTAACAATATTATGTATGACTGGTCCTTTCAATCACCTTTTCGCTCCCCTCGTCCTTAGTAGCTAGTGGTCACAAAATATGACACCTACATTTTTAATAAAAGTTTTGAATAACAAAAACAGTTTCAAATACAAGAATAAAAACGATGCACATTTTATAAATTCGCTAACATAGAAATTACGGTATGTAAAACGATTCTCTGCGATGTTTTGATTTTTTATACATGACGGGGAGTATTTTTTACCATAAAGATGTTTTGTGAGATTTCAGTATATTGTGTAGACATATTTATCAACATGATGAAGCACGCAATCAGATATAGCAGACGTTACAAATTTTACTTTACCACCAAGAGTACTTTTTTTATATTTTTACAATTTTTGAAATTCAAAATCACATTTATCTTCTAGTTTTAAAAGAAATAATATGTATCTCCCAGTAGAACATATAAAACGAACCATTAATGGTTAATATCGGTTTATTAGTTCAGGCTGTAGAAAATAGCAACAAATGTCATGTTCTTTCAATTTTTCGAGATTCTAAATTAAATGCATCTTCAAGTTTAAAAGAAGTGTGTATCGCTTACCAGAACACACAAAATGTTCCATTATCCATTAAAATTGTTTCAGTAGATTGTAAGTCCGTCAATACTGAAAAAGAAAACTCTAGCCGGAAATCGAAAAAAGTGCACTTTTAAAGTTCTTACTCGCGTGCTACTGCAACAATGGTAATTTTGTTGTTTTATTTTTGCCAGGTTCAGAGCAGTACAGTATTGTGGCAATTAATTGAGAAATGCAGTTTCTTTTATAAAATTCAGTTTTATTCAAGTTTTCTAGGGATACATTTAAAACTAATAAGTGATATGACCTCCCCGAGACTTTATAACATCACAGACACGTTTCGGCATGGAATGTACTAGACTAGCACATGTAGTTTTAATTTCAACGTCTCTGAACCATATGTCAATAACGGCCGAAATTAGCTTGTCCATCGTCGTACAGTCAAATTTGTGAAGCCGTTTTTTGACAATAGCCCACAAATTTTCTATGGGATTCAAGTCTGGTGAATTCCCGGGCCAATCCAGTACGGTAATATTTTTTTTTGAACAGAAAATTTTGATTCGCTTCGAAGTGTGACATGGCGTGCTGTCTTGTTGGAAAACGCAATCTCCGTTCGGCCACAGTTTAGCCATGGTTGGAAGCACTTTTCGGGTCAATATGACTTCGTAACTAGCACTGTTCATCATTCCCTCTACGGGAACATGAGATTCTGTCCCCAAAACGCTGAAACAACCCCAAAACATCTTTTTGGGCGGATGCTTGGGTGCTTGATTGATGTGGTGCTGATTGAGAGGTTCTCCTTGGCTCCTTCTCACGAACATAGATTTAAATCCCGGAACCACAAAATGTGTTTCGTCAGAAAAGAGAACTTTCTCCCAGTCCTTCTCAGTCCATGTCTTGTATTTCCGTGCCCATTCCAACCTTTTTTTCTTCATGCGAAGCGTTAGAAGCTGCTTCTTGTACGGTCGACGTGCTCTCCGTCCGCGTTCTAACAGCCTGTATCGCACTGTTGAAGGTGCAATATCAACACCAGCTGCCACCATGGACTTAGACAGGTCAAAACTGGTTAATCGCGGATTTTTAACACTCATTCGATGTAAAGTTTTGTCGTCACGAGTCGAAGTTGATCTTTTTCGGCCGCATCTTCCAGAGCGGTTGGTTCCAGCATTTCCTGTTTCCTGAAACCGCTTCCAGATCCTCCCGACACTTGCTGTACTCACTCCACATATTTTACCTATTTCCTCGAACGTCTTAGAAGTGTGTTCTCTAAGGGCAATAGCACTTTAGCACGTGTTTCCGCGCTGATATCTATGACGCTATTGAGCCCCGCAACAACAGAGAAACTACCACTGCGGAACACCTGCCACCTGACGGAAGAATTTGAACCCCTGCTACTTACCAGGTGCATACGAACTGCTACTTTGATAATAACTGCAATTTGAACTCTGAGCTAATTTGGAGTGCTTCTTCCTAAGCTTACGTGTGATAAAACGAAAAACATGACATTTCTCAATTAATTGCCACAATACTGTATTACAGAAAAGTGAATTTATACGTGATACTATAACAAAAGATCACTTTTATAACTGTAGGGGCTACAGACCCCTAAATGTCGTGTTTCTTCATGTCACGTATAATATACATGCACATACCAGCTATAGATTCGGAAATGAAGGCTTGGCGACAACTTGGCGGGGTAGAAACGATGCCACGTTCTTAAAATCAGTCTTGAAATTTTTTATCTACTTAATTCATCAAATTTTCTTTCACGCATAATAAAGTTTGAAAAAAAAAAATTCTGCTTCTTCACAATTTTGCGTTTTCTTAGTTTGCGTAATGCTAGAAACATAATTAGCAAAATAAAATAAAAACAATTTATATATGCGAGCCCGCATATTCTGTTTTGAATATTTGCATATCACTTTTTTCATGAAGATAAGCTTCCAGAGTTCTTACCTTATAACCTAGATCCCAAACACTTTTCTCGGCTCTGTTATGTTTATTTACATTTTTGCTACGATTGAACAGCGGAAGAACCATGGGGAAACGAAATGTGAAATGTTTCCCAGTTCTCCAGACTTTTGTGGGAAAATACGGCACGGTATGATACATGCAGAATGGAACCATATAATTGGAGTACAAAAAAAGTGAAAAGTAGTAGAAAAATTCGAGGAGAAAACAGGTGTTTGAAAGAAAAAAGCGTTTATGTTTGATGTGTTTAGTGTATTTAAATTATTTAATGAATGATTATTTTTCTCTATTATTAAATATTATATATGACTAGCCAATTCTAGCCCGCTTCGCACATGTGAAATGGCTAGTTGTCACCTTAAGACTGGTGTATTCAGCGCAGAACGACATTTCGGTATTTTTTTGTACAAGAAGAACTCGTTCCGGATTTTTTTTTTAAATTTTATAAAAGATAATAAATAAATCTATACAAATAATTTTATGAAACAATATCATAATTAAAAAGGGAGGGAGAAATAATATATATTTTATCCATTGCTACTAAAAACATGTCTATTAATAATACTCTCCAAAATTAATAGATTTCTTATTCATGGAATTTAAACTTAAGACATAAAAGAATTGACAATTCTTGAACCAAGCAAATAGCCATCTGAAGTTGATATTGGATTAGGAGAAAATGAAATAGAATTTCTTTGTAAACGATTTAAATTATCTTTTACAAAATGTTTCAATGCATACAGGGGTTATTTAGCCAATGGTGGCCGTGCCCTTAGATTTGTGACATTAAAGACTTATTTTTCTAAAATTATAATTTCCGAATCCACGTCTCGCTTCTTCAGTATGAATTTAATATTGACTAAGGAAGTCTAACTTAACTTGTCACATATTCGACAAGAATACCCGTATTCTTGTAGAATATGTGGCAAGTTTGTTGAATCTAAAATCACGCATTATGTAACCTAAATATATATGTCTGAACTTGGCTGTGATCTCAGCGTTCTGCTGCTGACCAACAAACAAAGTGGACATTCTCACAAGAATATATTATTAATTATATAGGGGAAGTTCTATGATTCTTCTAAACAGTATTTTTTAACAATATTTAGGACTTTTTATTTTCTTTTTACACATTTCTAATTTTTTTAAACTTTTTGTCTTTTTTTTTTACTCTTGAAATTTTTATTTAACAGTTATAAATAATTATAGAACAAATATTATAATCTTCAGCATGTATTACTTTCCTTATATACAATAATGTATAAGGAAAGTATTGTGACGGGGTCGAAAATTCGAATTCGAGTTTTCGACGGGAGAGTACGTTTCAAGCATCCTTGATCACGAATCGAACATTTTTGAAGTGATGTCTGTGTGAAAGTATGTGTGGTGTGTATCAGTGAGTCTATGGAGACGATAACTGACGACAGGATAAACCGATTCGAATGAAATTTGGTACAAAAATTACAATCCGTAAACGCTGGAAGCCTATTGTTTTTATACGCAATCGAATGTTCAGAATCTCCCTAAATTTTCGCATGAAATTTTGAAAAATTCGTCAAAAAATCAAAACCTCTAATAAATTTACGCAAATAGACATTTATTATGTAATTTTTCATTATAAAACTATTGACATAAGTTTTAGAACGCTAACATGAACCGTTCTTGAGATATTGCACATTTAAAAAAAATATCAAAAAATCATATAAAAAAAATTCTATTAAGAAACATGTTCACTTTTCATATGTAATACCATGCGATAAATTTGGTGATATCATTCTCGTGGATTTAGCTCGTTCCATTCGTGAAAAAAAGGTACTTTGAGTAATACTTTTGTATTTGAACGCCAATAGTCATTTATCTGCTGTAAGAATAGCTTATTTCTCCGTCCATAACGCTTGGCGAGATTTTGTCGACGAATTTGGTGGAATGTCGCCAACTTGGCTATTTTTTAAATGTTGCTGGATAAAAATGACGCTAAATCAATGAAAATAACGACTCATTGATGCAAATTCAATATCTTGGAAAGAATATAAATATCTACTATAAGAATAATCTATTTTTTTTACTGTAAAAGTAGTAAATTCATTGCATTATATAAGGGAAGTCATGTGTTGCCCACATCAGATCTTTTTTGTAAATGAAGAAGTGCATTTCTAATTAATCGACGGTACTAAATTTTGAGCTATACACCACTGTCGCTAACTGTTGTCTAATGTATACCACTGTCGCTAACTGTTGTCGAATGTACACCACTGTCGCTAACTGTGATCTAATGAAGTTCTAAATACCAAAGACAGCTGTTTCGTATACGCACGCATGAAAATGGTGCACATTTTATTGTTCTATTTACTTGGAAATTGCCATATGTAAAACAATATTAACAGGCTATGCAGCCAGTCCATTTTGATAATATACAAACTCTTGAGCAACATTAAATTATCTGTGCTTGAGTGGCAACAAGCTTATGAAGAATGCTAGTTGTATATTGTCTCGTGTTGGAAGGTCCATTTCCATTATAAGGAATAATAATTTTCTCTCAGTAACTTAATAGAGCGTTACCTGACCGTTTCGAATTCCGGTTGGGAAATGGATTGTTTACAATGGCGCTCTAACAGCTTAATCCTACAAGTTCAATGCAGTGATCATTGGGGTTAGATAAAGACTGCAGACTATTTACAATGGCGCTCGAACAACTTAATCCTGCAAGTTCGATGCAGTAATCATTGAGGTTAGATAAAGATAAGGATTATTTACAATGGCTCTGGAGCAACTTTATTCTACAAGTTTGATGCAATGATCATTGAGGTTAGTTACAATGGTGCTCGAACAACTTAATCCTGCAAGTTTGATGCAGTGATCATTGAGGACAGATAGAGACTACGGGGTATTTACAATAGCTCTCGAACAAATTAAACCTACAGGTTTGATGCAGTGATCATTGAGGTTAGTTACAATGGCGCTCGAACAACTTAATCCTGCAAGTTCGATGCAGTGATCATTGATGATAGATAAAGACAATGTATTATTTACAATGGCACTCAAACAACTTAATTCTACAAGTAAGATGCAGTGATCATTAAGGTTAGATAAAGACTAAATTTCGATTTTTCCAAGGACTTGTGGGGAATCGATCAGAGTTCATTGAAGCCGTGCTAGACGTAGTCACTTTCAGATCGATAGGATTGTACTAACTTACTCGTTGAAATGGTGAATCCTGTATAGGAATCATATATCGGAAAATTAACTAGGCTTGCAAAGTTTCTAATTATAATCGCGGAATAATTATCCAAATTCGTTATAGAATTAGGAAAACGTAATAGCATAAAAATAAAAGAAGTAATACAAGGAGTTGCCATAAGAAGTTCAAAGTTTAGAATTGTCAAAACTGCTAAAATGCCCAATTATAATTTAACATAATTAAATTTAATCCTTTCTTTTGGTTAATTGATCACTTTTAAATTTATTGTTATTCGTTACTAGATAATCTGCTAGCTTGTTGTGAATTTTGTTGAGCATTGTGCACTCATCAAGCCTTTTCATATTGAGAATGAACTGAAAAGTGATTGAAAGAACTCACTTCGTAAAATGCAGCTCAAATTAATTTAATTAATTAAATAAATTGGCTAAGTTCCCTTTATATTGCCTTTTTACTCAGTTCCTTGCTACGCTATTATAGTGTTCAAATGTTAAAATTTGTAATTGAATATAACGTGTGGCAAAACAAAGATCATTATTATTATTATTGCTATTATTATTATTATTATTATTATTATTATTAAATTTAACATAAAATTTATATGTAGGAGTTTTCATATGGGGGCAATTGGTGTGGTGTGTACACATTATTTTTGATGAAACAATTAAACATTTTTATACTCTCCACTATAGACTTATTTCGTACAGTTGTAATAATTTTTGAAAAACAGGAAGTGACATATCGAAAATAGGAAGTTGAAATCCTTAAGGAATTCATCTACCCCCTTCGAAATTCGATAATGAGTCCATATCAGACATAATCAAAGTTCTATATGCAGCCAATCCTAAGAAATAGATGCTTCAATGAAAATTTTCGAATCGAAAACATAAAGAACCTGAAGAAGCATTTCTTTGTGAACCATCCTATCTCCTACAGAATTTGACTCTCAATCCATATGTTATCATCTAAACTCTATATGTAGCCAATCCTGAGAAATCGATGTTTCAAGTAAAATGAAAAATTTTGAGCCGAAAATTAAAAAAAAAAGATCCGGAAATAAAAATCCTTAGATAACCTTCTTCCGAAATTTGAACCCCACACAAATCAGTCATCACCTAAACTCTATAATACATCCTGAAAAATCAATGCTTCAAAAGTGTTTCGGTAAAAACAATATTTCCAAAACTTTTGTCACCAACGAAACAAATTATTTTACAAGAACTCAGCATTATTTGCCTTCCCCTTTAATTCTGTAAACATAATAATCCGATATTGTGAAACAGAAAAATATACGGAACGTCGTAAATTCTGTTTTTGATATTTGAATATCCTTTTCATAAGAACTTCACTTAGTTCTTTTCAGAGCCCTTGTCATTTATCTTTGAACCCATGCACTTCTATCAAGCCTTACGTTTATTTACATTTTGCAAAGATCAAGATGCAGAAAGTCGCAGAGAAACGAAGCGAAATTCTTCCCTGTTCTTCAGACGGGGGGGGGGGAATACGGCACAAAATGGTACACGCAGAATAGAACCAACCAATTCAAATAGATTATTAGGTTAAAAAGTGGATTAGGAGTACGCTCAATAATGCTGGACAAATGGAAATAGTTCTGCAGGTTGCTTAGTATAAAAGGGTCCTTACCCAAATATTAACGACTAGTATTTAAGCCTGTCAAAGACAGGGGGAACTAACTCTCTTAAAATATTTAGTTGTAGCTTTTATTCAATAATTTTATTTCGCTTAACAGTGTGCCACGTTTCTATTAATTGTTATTATCTCATTCTAATTTCACCTTATCCTGGTTTCAATCTATGTTCTAATCTTCTCATTTTCTATTTCAAATAATCGCATTCCCGTGATTGGTCAGATCTATGAAATGGCAGACTCTAGAATCTCGGTGTCTCAGCCATTCAGTTGGTTGTGTGTCGCATGGTGAACCCATGATCCAATATTTTCGGGGGTGCGATCTAGAGTTTACATATTAATTTTGGGGGTCAGCCTTTTCGTTTGGCCAGCTGCACTCGGAATAGAAAACAGGATGTGGGGGAGTTTTTTTTTTTGGAGATCACATTTTTACCGAAAGATTTTAATGTTTGTCCGGTTCGGACGGATCATAGGGCTGGCGGCTTGTTTGAATTAGTGGCCGAAAGCTTATCAGTTTCGCAGGGACTTGAGAAGGGGCTTTTTGTTTCTGGTGGTCTAAAAGCCAATGGCGTTGCTTTGGGGTCAAGGGGTTAAGACCCAGGATCCAATGAGATAGTGGTGTGCGCCTCAGGGGCGTGTTTTAAAATCTTGGAGAGAGAGGGTTTTTCAGAATTTAAAAAAGGAGCGAGGAGAATGATCTCGGACTCGAGGGCGAGATGTAGCCCTTTTTTTTAAGTGCAGTTCATCTGAAGGATGAAAGCCCGCAACTCAGCCAACGATGTTGGTGAGTTACCCATTTGGGACCTATTTCCTATTATGTATTTGTTCGACCTCTCTCTCCGTTTTAAGGATGATTAAATATAACTTAGGGATAGTGAATCTTAATTTTAATTACCATCTTTTCAACTTTAGTCTGTGAGACTCTATACACTTTTATATTGTTTATCTTAAATTGGTATACATTCCATTTTGAACATGGGAAGTTGTATTTTAAATATTTTGAATCAGTATTATGTAAATATTTATATAGTGTAAATACATTAATGTTTTGTATATACACACGGTCTTTTTCTTCTTCGCTCTCTTGCCGGGCGTGTCCTAAAAGAGGAAGTTACCTCGGGACAGTTGTGTGTGTGTTGAAGACCCAGACCGTCCAGCTCGTCCTGAGGACTTGAGCATCTATTTGGACGGCCGGGTGTGTGTGTGTGTGTATTTCTGATCGTTAGTTGATGTATCGTAATCATTTCGTACTTTTGCATCTTTGTAGGTTGCAATTCAGTTTGGTAATGACTCAGGTTCAGCTTAAGAGTGTAGACTAGTATGTCCCGGGTAAATATTGCACTGCTATCAGTGCAATACATATATGGTGATATGCAATGGTGATATACAATCATTTAATAATTTAAAATATCTGCGCAATTTGTTTACGTCTGAATATTGAGACTTTAAAATTAACAAGTACATTTTATCTGTAATAATGTGAAAACTTTCCGTGGGAATTCATCTCAAAGTTTACTCGTTATCGTGACATCACGAATGACGAAATCTAGCTCTCAGGACATCTGCCAAATTTTTTATTCATTGACTTCCCAACTTTATGTTAATGAACCTTGTTGTAAAAATGTTGCTTCCCCAACCGGGAATCGAACCGCAGACCTTAGTACTGGCTAGCCGCCGCACTAACGCTGAGCCACTAGGAAGAAATTACAAGTTCTTGTCTTTGAAGTTTACTCTATAAGCTGCATAAATATTTAATTATTTGAACTTTTTACAAAAATTTTACACATTATTTAAATTATTATTGTATAATTTCCCACTTTTACAGTATTTTTGCGGTTAGAACTATGTGTCTACCACAAGCGGTTCAAAAACTTTTCCACAGTTCACTTTTCTTAAATACTCTGTTTACTTGCATATGTGTGTGTCCAATGCTGGTACGTTAACAGCATTATGCGTATCAACCTTTAATTTATCTTTAATTCTTATCGTCACTCCTGGAACTCACCCAGTTTCCTCATCTCTCACGTTTATTTATATTTTGCTCAGATCAAGAGATGTGGAAAACCACAAGGGAAACGAAAAAATTTACACATTACTTAAATTATTATTGTATAATTTCCAACTTTTAAAATATTTTTGCGGTTAGAACTATGTGTCTACCACAAGCGGTTAAAAACTTTTCCACAGTTCACTTTTCTTAAATATTCTATTTACATGCATATGTGTATGGCCAATGCTGGTACGTTAACAGCATTATGATATCAGATTTTAATTTATTTTTAATTCTTATCGTCACTCCTGGAACTCACCCAGTTTCCTCATTTCTCACGTTTATTTACATTTTGCTGAGATCAAGAGATGTGGAAAACCACAAGGGAAACGAATGCCAGCTCCTTCTCAGCCTCCAGTCTTGTATGGGAAAATATTTCAGGAAATGGCACGCGCAGAATAGAACCATCGAAGTGGAATAAATTACTGCTCTTTTGAGAAATGGCGTTTGAAGAAAGGCGAGGTGTTTCATTTATCCTGCATTTCTGAAATCCTTATGAGTGGAAATTATATCTCGGATTACTCATTGCTGACATTTGAATGTGAATCCTTTGTTTTAAGTAGTATGCAATAGATGAAAAAACATGAACTGTGATATTTTTTATAATTTATTTGGCTTGGGTTAGGCATCTTATTTTACAAACATTTTTGAGTACAAGATATGCATAAGGATTTTTTGAATTTCCCATTGCCTCATTTCATTAACTAGAGTGTTGTTGTTGTTGAGACCCAGATCGTCCGACCTACCAGAAAGGTTTGAGGTAACTGTTTGGACGGCCGGGAAGTGCCACCCAATTTAGACCGCAACCCAGTGGGGAAGGCATCCACAGGGACCGTACCTTCCTTCCCCTACCACTAACCTCACGGAAGGACTTACGGACCCACATGTTTAACGTGATCGTACTCCGCGTGAACACAACAGCAGTTTTGGCAGTGGCGGGAATCGAACCCAGGCCTACCGAGTGAAATGCCCGCGCGCTAACCACTAGGCTACCGCGCCCTACGCGACAATCTCCTTAACTTTCTTTTTATTCGCCAAATTTAGACCGGAACCCAGTGGGGGAGGCATCCACAGAGACCGTACACTCCTTTCCCTACCACCAACCTTTCGGAAGGACTTACGGACCCACATGTTTAACGTGATCGTACTCCGCTTGATCACGGCAGCAATTTTGGCAGTGGCGGGAATCGAACCCGGACCTACCGAGTGCAATTCCCGCGAGCTAACCACTGTGCTACCGCGCCCTAACTAGAGTGTGACTCAACTTTACTTTCTCATACTACAATTCATCTTTATTTTCAAATTTTATAAGGAATTTTGTTTGAAAAAGCGGTATTGTGGGTCCAAATTGTTACAATGACATCGTGTTACCCTTCACTTTGAAATGTTCGAAAACATCTTTCGATTGATACCATATTTGACAATGTACCCCCCGAGGGGGGAACTTGCTCCCCAAGGGGTCTAAATATTCGTATAGAGGCTTTTTTTCACAACAATAATTGAAACTTTAAAATAGCTTCATCATTAAGCTATAAATAAGCACTTTTGTGAATGATTATATCAAATGAATTTTTAATTTAATAAATTGTTTTAAAAATGAATTCTGTAACGTATCTAAGAATCTTCACTTTGAAATTAAATATTACCCAGAATTCTGTTTATGTTACTTAAAAAGGCCCACAAGATTTCCTCAAAAAGTTCTAGAGGATGATACATGCAATTTTTGCGGGCCATTTCGCAAAAAGAAGGCGGGTAATTTTATCTCGAATCGCACCAAAATGTAATCAGCACCAAGGTCACGCACAAAGGGCTCACCTACCAAATTTTATTAAATTCGGTTAATTTTTCAGTTAAACTGGATACAGTCATTGTACAGACAGACACACAAACATGTACAAACAGACGTCACGATAAATACAGTTTTTTCGTGTTCTTGAGATACCAAAACGTGTAAATCTGTCGAAAACTCGAGCTGCGATTTTCGGCATGATTCCAATACTTTTCCTTTACTTTACCATGTGCTGCAGGGAAAGTAAATGTCCCAAAGCCCTGTGAGTTCAATTTTGTCTATTTTTCTAAACTTCATTTTCACTTCCTCATGCTATATAGTATAGAGAAAATACGGTTTTCACTAAAATATTGGATTTCGAGATTTTGATGCCAATGTATGTTTTAGCACCTTCTGAACACGATTTGATTATATTTTGAGTGATGTTCATCTGTGACCGATTTCTTTTGTACAGGATAGCTGTAACAATTATTAATGGATTTTCACAAAACATTTTATCCGGCTGTGATAACGAAAAATCTAGAGGTAGATAGAATTATTTTAGTTCAAGCGAAAACTATCATAGGACAAAATTTGGCAGTATAGGACAAAATGTGACATAATTATGCATGAACGAAGTCATTTCTAGTTCAATAATCACGAAACTTAACAGTATCAATCGTTGTAGTGGAAAATAGCGGCGATACAATTTTTACATTTCTTATATACATAGTATAATGTATAAGGAAAGTATTGTGACAGGGTCGAAAATTCGAAGGGAGAGCACGCTTTAAATGTGTGCGTGTGTGTGTGTCCGTGGAGACAATATCTCACAGAGGAATGGAGCGATTCGAACAAAATTTGGTGCAAAAATTACAATCCTCCAATACTGGAAGTCTATTTTTTTTAGCGCAATCGAATGTGCAGAACATCCCTAAATTTTCGAGTGAAATTTTGAAAAAATGACCCCAAAATCAAAACCTTTAATAAAGTTACATAAGAATTTTGTGAAAATAGTAATTTTGTATGTAAGTTTTTATTAGAAGATGATTAACACAAACTTTAGAACGTTAAAACGAACCGTTCTCGAGATATTTCAAATTTTTCAAATAAATTTATCAAAAAATCACATAAAATAAAAAAAATATATATATTAACTATTGTGAAATATTTTCACTTTTCATATGTAATATCATGCGATAAATTTGGTGACGCCATTATCGTGGATCTAGCTTGTTCTATTCATGGGAAAAGATACTTTGGGTAATACTTTTGTATTTGAACGCCAATAGTCATTTATCTGCTGTAAGAATAACTTATTTCTTCGTCCATAACGCTTGGCGAGATTTTGGCGACGAATTTGGCGGAATGTCGCTGATTTGGCGACTTTTTTAAATGTTGCCAAATTAAAGAAAATGTCGTTGATTTGATGAAAATGACTCTAAATCAATAAAAATGACATTTAATGGACGAAAATTCAATATCTTGGAAAGACTTTAGGAATCTACTATAAGAATAACCTATTCTTCCGTCCGTAACGTTTGGCAAAATTTTGGTGACGGATTTGTCAGAATATCTCCAACTTGCTGAGTTTTTTATTGTTGCCAAATTGACAAAAATATCACCCAATTGATAAAAATCCGCCAACTTGATGAAACCGTGAAACCGGCGCTAAATCAATGAAATGACGACTAATCAGTGAAAGTTCAATATCTTGGAAAGATAATAAATGTAAACTATAAGAATAACTCATTTATCCATCCGTAACGCTTGGTAATTTAGCGCCAAAAAATTACCGGACGTCGCGAAATTGGCGACTAATTTAAATGTTGCCAAAGTGACAAAAATACCGCCAAATTGATAAAAATGACAAAATGTCCAAATGGAAAGTAATGTTTCCCAAATTCTGATTTCTGTCATATGACGGGCACACCTTTTAATACACAAGAAATGGTTTTCTCTCCGTTTCTCTGTAACACTTGGTGATGTATTTGGCGAACGTACAAATAATCCAGCGAAAGTAATCCAGCAGAAGTATAGCCAACTTGGCGATATTTCGCCCCAAATTGACGAAAATATCGTCAAAATTGAAAAACTGACGCCTATTTGATGAATTAAGTATTATAATATTTTAATATATAGACTATATCACTTATTGAGGATGCTATCAATATTGATAATTGTTTATTTAGAATTGCTCGAAATATAAGTTAATTGGGTACTTTGAAATTGTTTTACATGTTGTCATCCGGTAAATCGCCAAATGTACAATTCAACGTTAAAAACACAATACCGTGGATTTTCTACATTATTTTTTTATTGTAAAAGGAGTAAATTCATTTCAATATACTCGTATAAGGTAAGTGGTGTTCTGCCACATCCTATTTTTATGTTTATGACATCATTAGACCCCCATTAAGGGGGAAAGTAGTTTCTCCTCGGGTGTATATTGGCAAACTATAATAAGAAATATTTTTTCAAGTCCAGTAAATTACAGGGTGACAAGTTACAGCCATGATCATTTAGACCAAGAATACAAATTTTTCAAAGTTCTGGTAAAAATTACAAGAGAAAATAATTTACAAGTTAATTACGCTTTCTGGACAACATCAGTTCAAGCCAGACTTAAAGCAAATTTTTCTAGATTTAAGCATTTATGTACTTTTTCTTTTACAATATTTGCTAAACATTAAATCTAACACCCATAAAGAAGAACATTAATGCTGCATTTCTTAACTGTTGAGAAACTAGAACAACACAATCCTCAGATATTCCAAAACTGAAGAATAAATCTATATACACAACACTGTATATTATGCTTTGGAATAATTAATTACTCTTTCTCGAATATCATCATTTCAAGCCTAACCTAAAGCGAAATATTCTAGATTTAAGCATTTATATACTTTTTCTTTTACAATATTTACTAACCATTAAATTTAACTCCCGCAAACAAGAAAATGATTGTCACACTTCTTTACTGTTTGAGAAACTAGAGCAACACAATCCTCGGATATTACGAATCTGGAGAATAAATCTATATACTTAAAGTTGTATATTCTGTTCAGGATTAATTAGTTACGCTTTCTGAATATCATCATTTCAAGCCTGACGCAAAGCAATAATTTCTAGATTTAAGTATTTATATACTTTTTCTTTTACAATATTTACAAACCATTAAATTTAACGCCTACAAACAAGAAAATGATTGCTACACTCCTTTACTGTTTGAGAAACTAGAGCAACAGAATCCTCGGATATTACAAATTTGGAGAATAAATCTATATACTTAAAGTTGTATATTCTGTTCAGGATTAATTAGTTACGCTTTCTGAATATCATCATTTCAAGCCTGACGCAAAGCAATAATTTCTAGATTTAAGTATTTATATACTTTTTCTTTTACAATATTTACAAACCATTAAATTTAACGCCTACAAACAAGAAAATGATTGCTACACTTCTTTACTGTTTGAGAAACTAGAGCAACAGAATCCTCGGATATTACAAATTTGGAGAATAAATCTATATACTTAAAGTTGTATATTCTGTTCAGGATTAATTAGTTACGCTTTCTGAACATCATCATTTCAAGCCTGACGCAAAGCAAAAATTTCTAGATTTAAGTATTTATATACTTTTTCTTTTACAATATTTACTAACCATTAAATTTAACTCCCACAAACAAGAAAATGATTGCTACACTTCTTTACTGTTTGAGAAACTAGAGCAACACAATCCTCGGATATTCCAAATTTGAAGAATAAATCTATATACTTAACGTTGTATATTCTGTTCAGGATTAATTAATTACGCTTTCTTAATATCATTATTTCAAGCCTGACGCAAAGCAAAAATTTCTAGATTTAAGTATTTATATACTTTTTCTTTTACAATATTTACTAACCATTAAATTTAACTCCCACAAACAAGAAAATGATTGCTACACTTCTTTACTGTTTGAGAAACTAGAGCAACACAATCCTCGGATATTCCAAATTTGAAGAATAAATCTATATACTTAACGTTGTATATTCTGTTCAGGATTAATTAATTACGCTTTCTTAATATCATTATTTCAAGCCTGGCGTAAAGCAAAAATTTCTAGATTTAAGTATTTATATACTTTTTCTTTTACAATATTTACTAACCATTAAATTTAACTCCCACAAACAAGAAAATGATTGCTACACTTCTTTACTGTTTGAGAAACTAGAGCAACACAATCCTCGGATATTCCAAATTTGAAGAATAAATCTATATACTTAACGTTGTATATTCTGTTCAGGATTAATTAATTACGCTTTCTTAATATCATTATTTCAAGCCTGGCGTAAAGCAAAAATTTCTAGATTTAAGTATTTATATACTTTTTCTTTTACAATATTTACTAACAATTAAATTTAACTCCCACAAACAAGAAAATGATTGCTACACTTCTTTACTGTTTGAGAAACTAGAGCAACACAATCCTCGGATATTCCAAATTTGAAGAATAAATCTATATACTTAACGCTGTATATTCTGTTCAGGATTAATTAATTACGCTTTCTTAATATCATTATTTCAAGCCTGGCGTAAAGCAAAAATTTCTAGATTTAAGTATTTATATACTTTTCTTTTACAATATTTACTAACCATTAAATTTAACTCTCACAAACAAGAAAATGATTACTACACTTCTTTACTGTTTGAGAAACTACAACAACACAATCCTCGGATATTCCAAATTTGAAGAATAAATCTATATACTTAACGTTGTATATTCTGTTCAGGATTAATTAATTACGCTTTCTTAACATCATTATTTCAAGCCTGGCGTAAAGCAAAAATTTCTAGATTTAAGTATTTATATACTTTTTCTTTTACAATATTTACTAACCATTAAATTTAACTCCCACAAACAAGAAAATGATTGCTACACTTCTTTACTGTTTGAGAAACTACAACAACACAATCCTCGGATATTCCAAATTTGAAGAATAAATCTATATACTTAACGTTGTATATTTTGTTCAGGATTAATTAGTTATGCTTTCTGAACATCATCATTTCATGCCTGACGCAAAGCAAAAATTTCTAGATTTAAGTATTTATATACTTTTTCTTTTACAATATTTACTAACCACTAAATTTAACCCTCACAAACAAGAAAACGATTGCTACACTTCTTTACTGTTTGAGAAACTAAAACAACACCAATCCTCGGATATTCCAAATTCGAAGAATAAATCTATATACTTAACGTTGTATATTCTGTTCAGGATTAATTAATTACTCTTTCTTAACAACATCATTATTTAAAGCCTGGCGTAAAGCAAAAATCTCTAGAATTAAGCATTTATATACTTTTACTTTTACAATATTTACAAAACATCAAATCTAACATAAATAAGAAAATGAGTGCGGCATTTCTTTACTGTTTGAGCAACTAGAACAACACACTCCTCAGATATTCCCAAACCGAAGAATAAATCTATATACTCAACATCGCGTATATTCTGTTCAGGATACTTGAATATCACTTTCTTGACAATCTACTTTAAGAGTTATTTTTTGCGTGCTTATCGTATATCCTGAAACCCGTACCCTTTTCCTCGGCTCTCTTACGTTTATTTACATTTTGCTGAGGTCTAGATGCGAAAAACCATAGGGGAGTGAAATGCGAAACTTTTTCCCGTTCTCCAGACTTGAGGAAATATTTCGCTAAATTTTGCACGCAGAATAGAACCATTGGAATGAAATATGTTCTTTTGTGATGTGAAACACCTTCGGATGCTAGATACGGAGTAATTCATGAAAGAAATGTGATTGAAATGAAACGGAAGTATGTAACGGAAGTGATATCATTTTGTTACGCATGTTAATCCATTGTTATAATGTAAAGGTATGTGTCATTTGACTTTGGCGACAAATTCGATAACCTTAGCGACAAATGTAGCAAAATACTGTGAAGATGGCGACGTTTGATAAGTTTTGGAAACTTCTCGAATTTTGCAGATTGGGTAAGAACTTCACGAATTACAGTCCTTTTCCAGAACTTTACTACAGGATATTTTTGAGGGCACGACAGCTCAGTGGTTAGCGCGCGGGTATTGCAATCGCATTACCAGAGTTCGATTCCCGCCGCTGTCTAAACTACCGCCGTGTTCACGCGGTGTACAATCACGTTAAATATATGGGTCCGTTAGTCCTTCCGAGAGGTTGGTGGTAGGGGAAAAAGGGTGCGGTCCCTGTGGATTCCTCACCCACTGGGTTTCGCTCTAAATTGGGAGACACTTCCCGGTCTTCCAGATACCTTACACCTTCGGGTAAGTCGGACGGTCTGAGTCGAAGAAGAAGAAGTTAGAGGATATTTAATCTATTCATCGTTCGGTTGGTTTGTAGACGTGATACGAGTATAAGTATATGCCCAACTTCATACTGAACACAGTGTTGTTGTTGAGACCCAGACCGTCCGACCTACCAGAAAGGTGTAAAGTAACAGTTTGGACGGCCGGGAAGTGCCACCCAATTTAGACCGGAACCCAGAGGGGGGGAGGCATCCACAGGGACCGTACCCTCCTTTCCCTACCACCAACCTCTCGGAAGGACTTACGGACCCACATGTTTAACGTGATCGTACTCCGCGTGAACACGGCGGCAGTTTTGGCAGTGGCTGGAACTGAACACAATGTGTAATTTTTCTTCTAATTATGTACACTTTTAAGCTGTATTATAAATTAATTTTGGTAGAAAAGTGAAAAAAAAAGAAAGTCTTAAACATGTGAAAGCTGTGTATTGACATCTGTACTATACACCGATATGCGCTAATCGCTCGCCCGGTAAAGTAAGTGCAAACGTTTCATCGTCGATAGTTTCGCTATTTGAGCAAGATTCACATCCATCTATATCGAGTGACAGTTACTCACTATTTTTGGAAACTTATTTCAAGAAAAGCGTGATGTTTTGTGTATCTAGTATTTGTGAAATCTAGTATCAGTTATTATCTCGTCTATGTTTGTTATTTGGTGTAAAATAATCATTGATAAAGATTTTTCAAATCTTGGATAGACGAATCTAGAAGCTTAAATAGTCATTAATAAATAGTCTTCAAATTTTGGATAGACGAAACGAGAAGCTTAAATAGTCATTAATAAATATTCTTTAAATCTTCGATAGACGAAACGAGAAGCTTGAATAGTCATTAATAAATATTTTTCAAGTCTTGGATAGACGAAACTAGAAGCTTGAATAGTCATTAATAAATATTTTTCAAATCTTCGATAGAAGAAACTAGGAGCTTGAATAGTCATTAATAAATATTTTTCATATCTTGGATAGAAGAAACTAGAAGCTTGAATAATCATTAATAAATATTTTTCAAATCTTGGATGGAAGAAACTAGAAGCTTAAATAGTCATTGAGAAAGATTCTTCAAATTTTATATAGACGAAACTAGAAGCTTGAATAGTCATTTAGAAAGATTCTTCAAATCTTGGATAGACGAAACAAGAAGCTTGAATAGTCATTAAGATAGATTCTTCAAATATTGGAGAGACGAAACTAGAAGTTTGAGTTCGATATTTTTGGTTAAAGAATGAAATGAATTAAAGTCGATAGTAAGCCATGTGAATTTGCTTATTGAATTTGCTTATTGAATAGCCGCTTGAATTTGCTTATTTTAATTCCTTCACCTCTAATCGAGTAAATACCTAATTTTTGATAGAACTGAATGCTAGAATTGAATTCCCGGTCCATATATCTGGAATCCATTAATATTCGTGGCCGTTATTATGTACGCAAGAAATCAGCCAAGCATTTTGAGTTAGAGTGGATACATACATTGCACAGCACAGATAGACACACACACAGAAACACAGCTGCACACACAAACTAACGCTGAAAATAGTCTTTTCGTGTTCTAGAGGTACGTGCAGATCCGTCGAAAACTAGAGTTACAATTTTCGACATGATTCTAATACTTTTCAAGTACATTATAATCTATTGCAAGGAAAGTAAAAAATGGTAAAATATGTGTTTATGTTACTGACCTTTTATTTATTTATTTATTTATTTGGATATGAAACATTAATTCTTACGCGCTAAACACATTTTCAACAAATGAATGGGCTTAACATACGGCAGATGTTTTTCATCCCGATTTCTTCAATCTTAACAAAACCTTTACGGCCAGTAAATTATACCAATTAATCATTATGAAAAATAGATATAATCCCACTTAATCCCAACAACAACAGGAAAAATCGGATGTGGGCAGCACATGACTTTCCCTGCAGCCTTATATTCACGTTCTATTTATTTAAATTAAATTTAATTCACTTTGAATTCAATTTTCGCTCTCATTTGAAAACTGGACTTATTTTCAAAAATGGTGTAGGAAAAATACGAAAAACTAAAATATCTCGAGAACGGCTAGTCCTAGTGTAGTCGGGTTGGTCTTATTCTTTTCTTCGCTAAAAATTATGTATTAAACAAGCATTTATTGGCTATATTTGAGCCTACGTAGTTCTTAAGTTTAGATTTTGATGATTTTTGCGGGCCATTTTGCAAAAGAAGGCAGTTTATTTATTTTTCGAATTATACCAAAATCTAATCAGCACCAGGGTGGCCTACAAGCGACTTATCTACCAAATTTTGTGAAATTCGGTCCATTAGTTTTTCAGTTAGAGTGGATACAAGCTTTTGCTGGCCATTTCGCAAAAATAGGCGGGTTCTTTTAACCCGAGTCATACCCAAAACTAATCAGCACCAGATTCGTGCACAAGTGACTTACCTACCAAATTTTTTGAAATTCGGTCCATTAGTTTTTTAGTTAGAATGGATACAAAATCTGCACAGACACACAGACACACAGACAGACAGACACACAGACAGACATGTCATGAGAAACATGACATTTTTTTATAAATGTGACTTACACGCTAATTTTAATAATGCTTTTAAATTGAAATGGGAATTAGAACTTTTATTTATTTAAAATTACTTTAGCTTTAAAACCTTTTGGAATATAGATAAAGGCAGTTGCTAGGCAAAAATAGCCATTTTAAAAAAAAAAGTACTTTCTCACGCTCTTTGCACATCTGCAGAAAAACAATCTCACAGCTGCAACGTAGGAGTTTGGTCCCAGGAAGCATACTTGCCTCCCCCCCCTCCTTTTTTAGAGAACACGTGCAGATTTTACATAGCAGGACCACAACGGTCAAAAATTCCTTTCTTGCTGAGAACCTTTTCCCACTGGTAATATAAAACTTGTATGTACGCCCCGTCAGGATAGACATGGGCAGTTTTCAGAAGAAGCTATAATTCCTGTCAACAGTAAGAATTTACTGACTAAAGTTACACCCTCTAAAATAAAGACTTCAGCAAACTTCACAGATGGGCAAAAATTCTACGAAAAGGGGTATGCAACATGGCACCCCACCTTTTAGCATGGACAAGGCCACCATCCAATAGCAACGTATTGTATGTACAAGAGTGGCCAATCATACGCGAATATAGTACAGCGCCACTGAGAATATGACGGCAAGTGTAAAATAAAAAAATAAGAATGAAAAGGAATCCGCTCTTGGACGCGGCCGGCCTGCGGGCCGGACCGCTGAGGTCCTCTTGCTTTTTTTTGAGCAGATTTTCATAAGAGACTCTGGCCCTGCTCTTCAACCATGAAGGTTGTCTCCTAATTTTGGTCCATGGAGACCTATAGACATAGTCAGCATTCGGACTATGTGTCCAATTTTTAAAGAATTACACATACAATTTGCTCCTCGAATTTAATAGTCATGTTGACTGAACAATTAAGCCTCGCCTTCAACGACTGTTTCATTAAGCTTCGTCTTCGGATGACTGATCACCAATACCCAACTAATTGAATACGTTGTCTCCTATGATGAGTGCCTGCCTTGCTTCAATTGATCTCAATCGATATAGACATGTCAACATAAAGCATCATTATTATTACTTATGAAAATCCTGCCATTGGACCACCAAAATGGGGAATGTTTCCTGCTACTGCTTCAAATATATGTAAGTCAAACTCTTCTTATTTTATAACATCTGGACAGCCACTGAAGGCTGATAATTTGACAAAGACGAGCTATTATTATTAATCATGGATGATCCCCAGTCATTTGGTGACATCAGAAACTGCTGTATTTGAACTTTGATCTTAAAAATTACGACCTTAATGAACTATAATAGAACTTGTATCATGTAACTTAATGTAGAATTAATTCTCCGCAGAACGAGAAAGAACATAAATAATGTTAAAATTTGAAAATGCAAAAAGGAATGTTAATAGTAATTGTTGCTTCAATATATTAATAGTGAATGATATTGGTATGATTTAAATTATGCATTTGACAACCATTTGTATACTATATTTGTTGGATTATTTTATTACATATATATATATATACATAAACAAATAATAAACGAAATTTTTGGCCAATTTAAATCTCTTCTTTGTTGCCTATGTTCTTGTTGGAATTTTTAATTTAACTTTTATTTCAGCATTGGAGAATGAGGAGCTTAATATTAATTCTATACCACTATACCATTTTTTTTAATATCAGAAACATTCACGGCCTTTCCCTTTTATACGTTTTCTGATATTATTGGCGCTCGTGACCAGTCGAACCTGGATCCAAAATTATTTGCACCCTGCTGAATTATTTTTGGTGCGTGCGACCAGTCGAGACTGGAATTTTAAAATTGGCTTAAAAGGAAATTGCACCGTAAACTAAATTTAAGAAGGCAACAAATGATAATAAGATCAAAATTAATAATTTAAGAAGGCAACAAGAGTGTGAACCAGTTAAATAATTTTTTGTTGCAATTAATAATGATAATAATAAAAAAAAAAAAAAAAAAAAAAAGTTGATAAATAAAGGTTAAGAAAGAGTGAAGCAACACTCAGTGATAGCATAAAAGGATGAATCATAAAATCACTTAAATA
Source organism: Amaurobius ferox (assembly GCA_951213105.1). Classification (NCBI taxonomy): domain Eukaryota; kingdom Metazoa; phylum Arthropoda; class Arachnida; order Araneae; family Amaurobiidae; genus Amaurobius; species Amaurobius ferox. Next base: position 51,330,228 of record OX578138.1, read on the forward strand.
CACATTTAAAAGTATATAATAAATGCAAATATTAGATAAAAAAAATTATGGTAAATTGGACAGATCAGAGTACTCTGATATTTAAATGATAAACGATAATTATAGTGAAATTGAAAATAGAAATATATCAAATAAACGCAGTATTTGAATTGTTTGCTATGTGGAATTGAACAGAAGTGTATTTATATGTATGATAGTACAAAAATATCTTACAGTAGAAACTTATTTTATATTTGATATTGGATATTTACATTCTTGCAAATTTTATTTTATACTGTGTATACTGTTTTATATGCATTTTGGGGGATATCTGAATAAGACAAGCTCCAAATAGATAACTTTAATCTAATTTATAGTGACAAAATGGAAGCTAATGATAAAAATAAAGATAATAATGATTGTGAAGACAAAAAACTTAGACAACAAGTCCAAAAATTAGTAAATTCCATTCAAGGAAACAAAAATGTTGCAAACATGTCATTTTTGCAACTTTTAAAGAAATTTCACGGAGAATCAGAGGAAGATATAGATTTTTTTTTCAAACAGTTTGAAGAGATTGCTCAAATTGCCCAATGGGACAGCAGCAACAAATTAATTATAATCAAAACCTTAATAGCAGGCAAAGCACTGCAATTTATTATCAATAATCAAGAAATAGCCAGTACTAGTAATTATGAGGAATTTAAAAATAAATTGACACTAAAATTCAAAAAGACACAAAATTTTGCAGATTTGCAGCAGGAATTTCAAGCAATATCTCAGGGACCTAGGCAATCTATCAACGAAATAGCTGAAGCAGTTGAGAATGCCACTGCAAAGTACACTAAATCACTAAACAAAAATGATTCAGAAATATCAAAATTCATAGATAACCTTAAAATGACAAAATTTTTGGACGCACTAAGAAATGACGTCAAAATAGAAACAAAAAAAAGAGGACCCTCCACATTTTTAGAAGCATTAAATATTGCAAGAACAATAGAGAAAGTATTAGAGGAAGAGCAAAAATTAAATAATATAAATACTTCAGAAAGGCCACATATAAATGAAATCAGAGAGCAGCAAGACTCCACAAATTTTTTAATTCATAATCTGATAGCAGAGGTTAACGCTCTGAAAACAATCAATCAAAATCAAAGCACAACAAAAGAGAATTTAGGAGAAGGTAACAGTAATGCAGAAAATAAAAACATTGTTTGCTTATTGTGTAATCAGAATCACATCACCATTGATTGCCAGCAGTATAAAAATATGATAAGAGAGCAAAACAATCAACAGAGGGGCAATCAGAATACCTTTAGAAGTCACCCATACAGAGGAAACAATTATTATAGAGGAAACAATTACTATAGAGGGAATAATAGCAATCAGATGAATTATTATAAAAGGAGTAATGATAGAAACCAAAACTATCAACAACAAAATTTCACATCTAATTCAAATTATCAGCAAAATTCAAGGAGAGGAGCACATAATTATAACAACCAACAACATTTTTTTAGACAAAGCAATCAGCAACAGGATTTTTCTCAGGGGAAGGCGATAAATGAGCACTTTAACTCAACGTCCCGTTTGTCTTCCAGTGAAATGGGTGTAAGATATCATAACATGCAGAAAAATAAAAACATTCAAAATGTAAGATACAACAAACATAATCTTAAAACAAAATGTGACAAATCTATTCAAATTCGAAATACTAAAATAAATAAATCAGTACAAACTGAAAAATGCAATGTTAATAAACACACACAAACTCAAAATGCTAATGTGGACAGAGATACACAGACACAGAGTGACATCGAAGAAACAATAGCTTCATGTGCAACTAATGAAACATTACTGCAAGTAAACAAATTACCTCTACTACAAATTACAATTAATAACTTTAAAGCAAATGCAATGATAGATTCAGGATCTACAATCTGTTTGATAAGTAATAACCTTTTTGAAAGAATCAAAGAATCAGGAATGAAAATCAAATATCTTTCTAAATGTGTATCTATACATGCAATTAACGGATCAAAAATTCCATTCAGACATGCCATAGAATTAGGATTTAAAATTAATAAGAAATATTTCAAAAACACTTTTTTTATCACAAATGACTCTTGGTACACCACATATGATATGATTTTAGGATTTGACTTTTTGAAAATAAACAAAATTATATTAGATATGTCCAGCAATAAATTAATCATGCCAAACTGTGAATTTCAATTGGGAATAGCAGAAGAAATTAATAATGTAAATAAGATCCAAGTAGATGACAACATCAGATATTGTAAACATAGTCAAAATCAAAATATTGCAAATAACCAGAATGCAGAATCTAATACAGAATTGGAGAATAGAGAAAATGTAAATAGTAACAATCAAATTCAAAATGCAAATAAACAACAGAATTCAAGAAAACAGATTAAAAGCAAACAGAAGGCAGATAATTCGATTACTTTGGTGAGCAAAACAAAATTTGAACCTTTTACAACAGAAATCGTCGAAGTCAAAAGCAAGAAATCTATCAAAGCAAACACTGAATTTTTAATAGAACCTTATGTGAATTACTTAGATATTGAAGTAGAGAGAGGTATAATTAAGAGCAATAATGACAACAAACTATTTATTTTTATAACTAACAACTCAAATAAACCAGTGACTGTTAGTAAAGAAACAAAATTAGCTAACATTTCAAAAAATTTTGAAATTGTCAATAATGCACAAAATAATGAAATGAAGACAAATATTGAAACAGTCAATGCTTTAACCCATGAACAAATTTTAAAATTAAGAGAGGAGCAATTTTCTACAGAGGACTTCAATTTAGATCATTTAGACAAGAAGCAAAAAGCAATTGTACAGAGAATGCTAAAACAAAACTCAGCCGCCTTTTCAAAAAATTATGACACTTTAGGCTGTACAGAAAAAGTGGTACCTGAATTTCATGTCCTAAATCAATATCCAATTCAATGTAAGCCATATAAAGTACCACATTTACTAAAGAGCATAGCATACAAAGAAATCCAAAATTTACTTAAGAATGGCATAATTGAGGAGACTACCAGCAATGTAGCATTTCCCGCCTTATTTATCAGAAAGAAAGATTCAAGTAAATCAGACAAACCAGAGAATCAAAAGCTTAGAATGACCATAGATTACAGATTACTAAATAGTTACCTAGTAAAATATCACTTTGCAGTAGACCAAATACATGATATACTGCAAGAAGTATCAGGCAAGAAGTTATACTGTGTTCTGGACCTTAAAAGTGCCTTTTTCCAAATCAAATTAAGAGATGTTGACAAAAACCTCCTCAGCTTCACAACCGAGTGGGGTAATTTTTCACCTACAAGACTTCCTTTCGGGACTGCTAACAGCACTAGCTACTTTGCAAAATTAATACATAAATGCCTGGGTGATATTAGAGATAAAGGAGTAAGATATTTCTTGGACGACATAATTGTTGCAGGCGATACTTTTCAACAAGTACTCGAAACCCTACAATTAGTGTTCGACAGGTTGATATCTTACAACTTGACTCTCGATCCAAAGAAAGTGCAGCTTTTCAAGTCAGAGATAGAATACTTAGGATTCAAAATTAATACTAGAGGATATTCACCTTCTGACAAAAATATTCAAAAGATTCAAAATTTTCCTGTACCAAAGTCAGCCAAACAAGTCAAAACTCTTTTAGGCATGACTAACTATTTTAGATCACTGATTGATAATTATGCAGGTATTGTGCAACCTCTAATTAATTTAACAAAAAAAAGTCAAAAATTTATTTGGTCTCAAGAATGCCAGGAAGCACTAGAAAAGCTACAAAACATTATTTTAAAAGAGCCTATAGTCAAGAATGCCAACTTCAAAAAACCTTTTGTTCTAATTTGTGATGCCTCATTACAGGCCGTATCTGCCATTCTATCTCAGGAATATAATGGACAAATGCACCCTGTAAAATTTTTCTCGAGAAAACTCAGAGATACAGAATCGAGATATCCTAGTATAAAAAGAGAACTGCTTGCAATTTATGAGGGAGTGAAACATTTCCAGGATTACTTGGTTGGTGCAGAATTTGAAATCCAAAGCGATGCAAAGGCATTATCTTATCATTTAGCATTGGAAAAAGCTAATGATATAGAGAGCAGATGGTTACTTTTTCTGCAATCCTTCAAATTTAAAGTAAAGTACATCCAAGGAAAAGATAACCCCGCTGATTATATGTCCAGAGAAATATTTCAACAAAACACAGTAAATGAACTAATTAATCATATATTTGAAACTGAAAATAAATTAAACCATGAAAATATATTAAAAGAACAATTAAAGGATAAGAAATTAAGCAAAATAAGAAAAATATTGGAAGATAATGATTTGAACTCAAGATATGAGAATTATAAAATTGACTCAAATGATAATCTATTAAAATTCAAACTTAAAGCCAAAAGCAAAGCACCTAATGCAATAAAGATTGTAATTCCAAGAAGCTTACAAAGAATTACTATACAAGCTGCTCATGTTGCCCACTTTGGCATAAGCAAGACTTACAACAAAATCAAAAGACTTTACTTCTGGAGTGGAATGTTCTCAGACACTAAGAATTTTTGCTTAAATTGTGAGAGATGCCTTAAATTTAAAGCTAAACAAATCAAAAGACAAGAAATTCAATTACAGAACAAAAACATACAAGTAGGAGAGCAAATAGCTATAGACCTGGTTGGAAAGCTCGTTAGATCATCTGGTCAACACCATTACATTGTGACCATCGTCGACCACCTAAGCAGGTATCTGGAAGCAATACCAGTAAGATCAATTACTGCACAGAGCATTATCAATGTACTGTCTCAGTATATTAGTAGATTTGGAGCGCCTAAAATTTTGATCTCAGATAACGGGTCTCAATTTACCGCTAAGGAATTTACAGACTTCCTGAAGGATATGAACATTTCCCACCATCGCAGCAGTTTATATCGACCAATGAGCAATGGATTATTAGAAAAATGCCACTTTTTACTCAAGAATTCAATCGCATGCTTAGCTAATGAGTCATTCAACTGGGACAAGCAAATTCTAGTTTTCAAAAATGAATATAATAATTCAAAACACATTATCACAGGATATACTCCAGCACAAATTTTTTTCAACCGTGAAGTGAGAACACCTTTTGATATGCATATGGATACTAAATTCACTAATTTAACCTTAAAGCAATTTGTAGAGGAAGCTAAGAAAGCACATCAAGAGATAATTCAAAAAGTTTACAAAAATCAGGCAGAAGCCAATTCAACGCAAAAGAAATATTTTAAAGCTGCAAGATCATATGAACTAAAACTTGGTGACACTGTGTATTTAAAAAATTTTATACCTGCAGCACCTTTAAAACCAAAATTTTCAGGTCCATACACGATAAAAAGAATCATAAGAAATAAAAATGCAATTATTGAAAATGAAGAGAAAACTATAAAAGTACATTTTGACAAATTATTCGTAGTGCCTAAGATTAAAACACATCTGAAGGAAAACACTGAAGTGGACAATTAAAGCTCAAAACATTTGGCAACCATCTTCTATATGTGACGACATAGAATGGAGAACTTTGTACTTCATGCTGGCATGAATTGCAATCATAAGAAATTTATTTTCTTTTGCCATAGTATTTTGCTTAAATAAATCTAACTTTAGTAGTCAATATTGGAATGTGAGTAAAATTATGTACTTAAAGGATAATCATAAATTAGAATTACATGAAAATTTTCTTTAAAATTCAAGGCTTCACTTTACAAATAAAATACATCACTAAAATTGAATAATATTTTTTGGCTGTACAACTACAATTTTGCCGTAAACCCTTTTGAGATTAGAATTTCAACACTGTATACATTCGTGCACTTAATTCACTGGGAACTTTTATTTAGAAATATTTTTTTAGATAAATTTTGTGTGCCTGTAGGCAATTAGGAAAATCTAATTATCAAGTAAGACATGCTTGAGTGATCACCAAGCATTCGCTTGATTCTCTTCTCTCTAATAGTTAAGTGCTAATTGATGCATTGTGGTAAGGAATCTGTTGCTGAATGTTTTTTTTACATGGGAGGAGGTCAGAGACGAAACTCAAAAGTATAATCATCGCAGAACTTAAACATACACTTTTTATTGTAATACACAAACATTTTGAAATTTTTTTGGAGAAATTGATGAAAGTGAGAGAATAAAGGGAATAAGAAACTAAAAGTTATGTATTGAAGAAAGAAAACAATTACATTGAAAATTGGAATAATTCGGAACAAAATGAGCTCATATGAACGAAAGTGATAAAAATGAAGGAATCAATTACGAGGAACAATTATGAATAGAAAGATAACGATAGCTATCGATAAAATAAAATGTGAGAGAAAATTGGGATGAACGCATACATTTGATAAAGAAAGATATTGAAATTACAAATTGAGAGATAGTGTATATTTTGTGTAACATTTGAACGTAGAATTTTGTGAAAATTGGAACAGATATTTGTATATATATTTTGTGAACATATATTTTGATACCATACGAGAATTGTGCAATATATTATTTTGCTATTTTACTATATATATTGATTTTGAGTATAAATTTTGGGTAAACAACATTTTCATATTAATATTTTGAGAATTTATGCTATTACATATGAAAGAACAAATTTGTGTGCATAACTTGATATTTAAATCACGTATTGACCATAAGGATGTGGCAAAAAAAAAAAAAAAAAAAAAAAAAATTTTAGCAGACGCAAGTGCAATAACAGAATAAAAGAATTTGAAGGCCAGGTAAATAGAAACTGTATACTGTGAATTACTTAAGCAAATAATCTTATCAGAAAAACCTGATAATTATAGGATGTTTCGAAACAGAGGTAAAATTACTTAAAAACTTCGAAAAATTAAATTCTAGCTTAAAGTAAAATCGAGTTTACAAAATTTTTCCCGCTTGCAACTCAAACTGATTGTTAGCAAAACCTTCAAAAAAAAAAATTAGCAAAACTAATTTGATACATAGAGCTTCTATCCTTCGTCATGAAAAAGCACACGTTCACCGATAGTCAAATTTGGTTTTCGCCGCGAATCTGCATTCGCGTGACCGACCGGTAATTTGAAAGTCTCGTCAAACTTTTTCCCTTCTCAGATTTACGCTAATCCGTAATCTTCGTTCATTTCCGAAGCAGACAGTTGGAATGAGAGAAAGAGGGTAATTGACGGCCGCCTTGGCCATTCAGAGGTGGGCAAAGAGAGTGTGTTGGCATGGCAACATAGACGCTACTGCTTCTGGCGCTTGTTGACAAGGAGATTTGTTAGAAGATTTTGTATTTCGCAAAGGATTCGCTTGTTTTGACACTTTGCACATAATTTGAGTAGCACATCCTAGCTTTACGGTGATATGTTTTTAATGTGAATGAAGTAAATTCGTCATTATGAACAAAATTATAATTTTACATATATATATCAACAAAATTGGATATAAATTGCACATATTATTGAACATTGAATATTTTAAAAGAGATTTTGATCGTTTGTTTACATTTGAAAATTCCATGTTTTTGTTTACATATTGAACCAATGCGCAAACATTTAAGTGTATATATATATGAATTTTAATAAACTTTATGCCTTTTGATGAACAATTGATCATTATTGAGAATATATAAGAATGATTACACGAAAAGAATATGTATATAATTTATGTGATGAATATGGTTGTTATTTTACTATTATTAATGATGTGATGTCAAGGACGTTAAAATATATAAATTTAGATTGAATTGAAATTTCATAAATACTTGAAGGACGGATGTCAAATGTTCTTTCTCTGCTCTACGGAGGATATGTCATGAGAAACATGACATTTTTTTATAAATGTGACTTACACGCTAATTTTAATAATGCTTTTAAATTGAAATGGGAATTAGAACTTTTATTTATTTAAAATTACTTTAGCTTTAAAACCTTTTGGAATATAGATAAAGGCAGTTGCTAGGCAAAAATAGCCATTTTCAAAAAAAAAGTACTTTCTCACGCTCTTTGCACATCTGCAGAAAAACAATCTCACAGCTGCAACGTAGGAGTTTGGTCCCAGGAAGCATACTTGCCTCCCCCCCCTCCTTTTTTAGAGAACACGTGCAGATTTTACATAGCAGGACCACAACGGTCAAAAATTCCTTTCTTGCTGAGAACCTTTTCCCACTGGTAATATAAAACTTGTATGTACGCCCCGTCAGGATAGACATGGGCAGTTTTCAGAAGAAGCTATAATTCCTGTCAACAGTAAGAATTTACTGACTAAAGTTACAAGAGACTCTGGCCCTGCTCTTCAACCATGAAGGTTGTCTCCTAATTTTGGTCCATGGAGACCTATAGACATAGTCAGCATTCGGACTATGTGTCCAATTTTTAAAGAATTACACATACAATTTGCTCCTCGAATTTAATAGTCATGTTGACTGAACAATTAAGCCTCGCCTTCAACGACTGTTTCATTAAGCTTCGTCTTCGGATGACTGATCACCAATACCCAACTAATTGAATACGTTGTCTCCTATGATGAGTGCCTGCCTTGCTTCAATTGATCTCAATCGATATAGACATGTCAACATAAAGCATCATTATTATTACTTATGAAAATCCTGCCATTGGACCACCAAAATGGGGAATGTTTCCTGCTACTGCTTCAAATATATGTAAGTCAAACTCTTCTTATTTTATAACATCTGGACAGCCACTGAAGGCTGATAATTTGACAAAGACGAGCTATTATTATTAATCATGGATGATCCCCAGTCATTTGGTGACATCAGAAACTGCTGTATTTGAACTTTGATCTTAAAAATTACGACCTTAATGAACTATAATAGAACTTGTATCATGTAACTTAATGTAGAATTAATTCTCCGCAGAACGAGAAAGAACATAAATAATGTTAAAATTTGAAAATGCAAAAAGGAATGTTAATAGTAATTGTTGCTTCAATATATTAATAGTGAATGATATTGGTATGATTTAAATTATGCATTTGACAACCATTTGTATACTATATTTGTTGGATTATTTTATTACATATATATATATATACATAAACAAATAATAAACGAAATTTTTGGCCAATTTAAATCTCTTCTTTGTTGCCTATGTTCTTGTTGGAATTTTTAATTTAACTTTTATTTCAGCATTGGAGAATGAGGAGCTTAATATTAATTCTATACCACTATACCATTTTTTTTAATATCAGAAACATTCACGGCCTTTCCCTTTTATACGTTTTCTGATAAGACACACAGACGCACACACACAGACATCACGCTAAAAATAGATTTTTCGTATTCTAGAGGTCTCGAAACGTGTAGATCCGTGGAAAACTCGAGTTGCGATTTTCGACATGATTCCAATACTTTCCCTATACATTACCATGTATTGCAGGGAAAGTAAAAAACAGATTAATAAAAAGTCATATTTCCACACTGCACAAATTCTAATTTCGTACTACATAAATTCTTTCCACACTGCACAAATTGTGCGCTACTGCACGTTAAGAAATATTCTGGTACAGGATTATCAAAAATAGAAAATCACATTTTTACCTCCATCTCAATGTTTTCATTTTACATATGCTATATATTGTACAAAAAGCAATAATCTCATATTCCCAAACGATGTGTGTGTTTTTTGCTCCCCTTACAGCTGTGGATGTGAAATATTTCCCTTTGCAACAGTTCGAAACAGTTTTAAAACCGCTATATGACATGACACCCACTTTTACGTTATTTTCAATTTCTTCAAACTATTAGAAAATATTTGCGAAGAAAATTGTTATTTTAAAGATATATAGACCTTTAAATCGTCAAGCCACAGTATATCAAAACCCGATAACTCCCACCCAAAAACCATTTGGTTAGCGATAAATTTTTCTTTTCCTGTAGGAATTTCGGGAAAAAACGGCAGTTTTCGGGATCCAAATCATTTGCATAAATATTAAATCTAAATCGGGTCAGCTCCGGGTTAGTTTCGCTTTAGGAAATCAACGAACGCAGTGGAACTTGGTAACTTCTGCGGAAAATGTCAGAGGAATATAAATTTTCGCAGCATTTCAGCAGAAAGGATCCAGCAAATGTCAGAATTGGATGGCTTTAAGGATGATGTATCTTTGATATTTTCGCAGGAGAGGGCTTAATCTTTCTTTTTAACTGAAATTCTGAAATGCCAAGAATTTGCAGATATGAGAGGTTGTTTTTGATTTTCCAAAATATATAGCGTGCATTTAAGGATGTTGTTGTTGTTGTTGTTGAAACCCAGACCGTCCGACCTACCAGAAAGGTGCAAGGTAACTGTTTGGACGGCCGGGAAGTGCCACCAAATTTAGACCGGAACCCAGTGGGGGAGGCATCCACAGGGACCGTACCCTCCTTCCCCTACCACCAACCTCTCGGAAGGACTTACGGACCCACATGTTTAACGTGATCGTACTCCGCATGAACACGGCGGCTGTTGTGGCAGCGTACAAATCCAGCGCGAAAACCACCGAGCTACCGCGCCCGAAATGTGCCAACAGCACGCGGTGTTCCCAGGTGGACACCCACCCAAGTACTAACCGCGCCCGATGCTGCCTGACTTCGGTGATCTAACGAGAACTGGTGTTTTCAGCACGGTACGGCCGTTGGCTCTGCATGTAAGGATGTGCTCCAGTTTCCTGAAATATAAATGCTGAAAGGGAAATGTGAGACCTTTTAGGTAATTTTAACAAAGACTATACAACAGCCAAAGCAGGATGAATTAAGAACTAAGACGAGTGACGCCCCAGTTGATAGTTTTGCTCCGAGAGGTTTATGGCCATGACATCATCAGCGCGAAAAATCACGATGGCGACATTGGGCTTAACCGATGCTTCCGTGCTTCCGAGAAAGACTAATACAAGCTCCATAAACTCAATCTAAAAATAGAGATCCAATCAGGATGCACCCCAGAATCGCATAAAAAGCAAGGCCAATGAGAGTCGGGGAAAAGCATGGTTAATGAAAGTTGAGGAAAAGCAAGGCCAATGAGCGTCAGAGAAGGTGTGGTGAACAAATATAATTTAAAAGATATATTGTGTGATTAATGATTAATGTATTTTTTTAGCTACGGTAAATTAGCTCGCACTTGTGAGGTAACTTGTTGGGTTATTACAGCACAACAATTAATTATATGATATGCGATAAGAAGTAAGAGCTGTTTCACGCAAGATGGAAGCTTTCGTTTCGGACCTAATTTAAATTTTCGAATTCACAAAAATGCAATGGGATAAGTTCAGATTGGTTAGCAAATGCGTCATTGAGTTTACGATGATAAATTTCCAAATAACATTTTTGAATAATTCCAATGATTATACTACCGCATTTTATGCATTAGTTTGGAAATGCATAATTTCTTGAACTTGTGTGGTGTATCTAATATTTGCAGCCAAATGAAAATATGATCATTCAGTTATGGTATATGTGGTACGTTCAGTATGTGATGTGTGCAGCCATCACTAACTTTCCCAAAACTGAAGAAGATGCTGTTTTTTTCTTGCAAGATTAAAAAATACTATCAATTGATAAAATATGTACCAATGGCTATGCATAAGATGAAGTCTTGCATGAGATTGAGTCAAAATTTAAGTATAAAACAAGCATTTAATTGATACATTTGAGCATACGTTGTTTTTTATTTTAGATTTTGGCTATTTTTGCGGGCCATTTCATAAAAAAAGACAGTTTCTTCTTTTCCTAATCGTACCAAAATCTAATCAGCACAAGGTATCCTACAAGTGACTTATCCACCAAATTTTGTGAAATTTGGTTAATTTGTTTTTTAGTTAGAGAGAATACAGAAAATTTTTGCGGGACATTTCACAAAAAAGCAGGTTTTTTAATTCCGGATCGTACCAAAAACTAATCAGCACCAGGATTACAAATTAGTGACTTACCTACCAAATTTTATGAAATTTGGTCTATTAGCTTTTGAGTGAGAGTGGATACATACATTGCACAGACGGGCAGACACACACACAAACGTCATGCTAAAAATAGTATTTTCGTATTCTAGAGGTCCCAAAACATGTAGATCCGTCGAGAAAGTAAAAATAGTAAACAAAGTAGGGAAAGTAAAAAGAGTAAGCAAAGTAGGGAAAGTAAAAAGAGTAAGCAAAGTAGGGAAAGTAAAAAGAGTAAGCAAAGTAGGGAAAGTAAAAAGAGTCAGCAAAGTAGGGAAAGTAAAAAGAGTAAGCAAAGTAGGGAAAGTAAAAAGAGTCAGCAAAGTAGGGAAAGTAAAAAGAGTAAGCAAAGTAGGGAAAGTGAAAATAGTAAACAAAGTAGGGAAAGTTAAAAAGCAAACAAAACAGGGAAGTAAACAAAGTAGGAAAAGTAAAAAGAATAAACAGAGTACGGAAGGTAAAACAAAATATTTATGAAATGTTAAGCTTTTTCAACCACTTTGTAAATGGGTTTTAAAATGAGGCAATTTTGTAAATGAGTATTAAATTGAGGCGATTAATGTATTTAAGTTTGTATTTTCATTGATTTGTGTTTTACTATTCTATACATTTTGTTTGGTCACGTTCTTCTGGAAACCATGCAGTTTTATATCAAGAGAAATAAATCGCGCCGAAATGACAGAACTTTTTAAAGTTCGTCAACGAAGACATACATGTAAACTACTCAAGTTCGTTCATTTGTAATACTTTGCGTTAAAATAGTATAGAAATTCTTTGTCCTGAAAAAATCGTTGCCCTGAAGTCGATATTATATACATGTGCAAAAATTCAGTCAATGGAGTAATCTGAAAGGTATATAAAATTTTCAATACACCCTATTTTCTCCACCCCTGTGGTGTCTAATATCAGACTTCGTTACATTTTTTTCTGTAATCGATACTTTAAATATGGAAAGAGTCCATCAAAAGTCGCGGGAATTTTAAAACATCACATGACTTATATTTCAAAACTTATTGCACTTTAAAGACTTCAGCTCCTCAAAATTCTCCCAAAACTAAAATATCTCAAGTTCATCCTAAAGTCATGAAGCAGTCTTATTCACTTTGCTGTCAAAAATTACATGAAGAACAAGTACTTCATGTTTCAGCAATTTTAGTCATTTGTTTAAGATTTTCAAGACATTTGCAGACCATTTCGAAAAAAAAAGTTTCGGTTATATTTTGTCAAATCATGCCAAAGTCTAATCAGTATCAGGTCCCTCAATGGACGCAACTACTAAATTCAAAGGAAAATCCTTAAATAGTTTCAAACAGTGAAAAGCATCTTAAGTTCCTCAAAATAAAAAATAAGCCCCTAAATATCTCGAAAATGGTCCATATTAGAGTAATGGGGTTGGTTTTAATTTTATCGCCAAAAATTACGTATAAAGCAAGCACTTAACTGTTACATTTGTAGCCTTTTATTACTTTCCTTATATACATAATGTATAAGGAAAGTATTGTGACGGGGTCGAAAATTTGAATTCGAGTTTTCGACGGGAGAGCACGTTTCAAGCATCTCTGATCACGAATCGAACATTTTTGAAGTGATGTCTGTGTGTGTGCGTGTGTGTGTGTGTGTGTGTCAGTGAGCCTGTGGAGACGATAACTGACGATCGAATGAACCGATTCGAATGAAATTTGGTACAGAAATCACAATCCGTAAACACTGGAAGCCTTTTGTTTTTATACGCAATCGAATGTTCAGAACTCCACTAAATTTTCGAGTGAAATTTTGAAAAAATCATCAAAAATTGAAAACCTTTAATACAGTTACGCAAATAGACATTTCGTATGTAATTTTTCCTTAGAAAACGATTGACATAAACTTTAGAAAGCTAGTATGAACCGTTTTTGAGATATTGCACATTTTTCAAAAAAAATTATCAAAAAATCCCATAAATTAAAAAAATATATTAACTCTTGAGAAACATGTTCACTTTTCATATGTAATACCATGCGATCAATTGGGTGACATCATTCTCGTGGATCTAGCTCGTTCCATTCATGAGAAAAGATACTTCGAGTAATACTTTTGTATTTGAACGCCAATAGTCATTTATCTGCTGTAAGAAAAACTTATTTCTCCGTCCATAACGCTTGGCGAGATTTTGGCGACGAATTTGGCGGAATGTCGCCAACTTGGCGACATTTTTAATTGTTGTGAAATCGACAAAAATCTCGCCAAATGAATAAAAATGACGCTAAATCAATGCAAATGACGACTAATTGAAAAAAAATCAATATCTTGGAAATAATATAAGTATCTACTATAAGAATAACATTTTTTTTAACTGTAAAAGTAGTAAATTCATTGCATTGTATAAGGAAAATCATGTGTTGCCCACATCAGATTTTTTTAGATAGTGACGAATTTTGCGGGTTATTTCGCAAAAACAAAGGCTGATTATTTATTTTTTGAATCGTACCAAAAGCTATCCAGCATTACGATAACTCACAAGTGAATTATCTACCAAATATTGTAAAATTTTGTGAATTAGTTTCTTAGCTAGATTGCATATATACGACTTTTGTGGGCCATTTCGAAAAATAAGGCAGATTCTTTATTTCCGAATCGTACCAAAATCTAATCAACATAAGAGTAGTCCACAATTGATATACCTACCAAATTTAGTAAAATTTGGTCAATTAGTTTCTCAGCTAGAGTGGATACATACAATTTTTGCGAGCCATTTCGCAAGAAAAAAACAGGTTCCTTCTTTCCAAATTGTGCCTATCAGCTTCTTCCAAATTGTGTTAATCAGCACCAGGGTAACCCAAAAACGACTTATCTGCCGAATTTTATGAAATTTGGACTGTTAATTTTTTGAGTTAAAGTGGATACATACATTGCACATAAAAACATATAAATACACACACACAAATAAGTTTTAAAAAATCTGATGTGGGCAGCACATGACTTTCCCTGCAGACTTATATCCAAGTTATTAGTTAGTTATCTTTATTTTAATTAAATTTAATTCACTTTTAATTCAATTTTCGTTCTCATTTGGTAACTGGACTTATTTTCAAAGGTGACGTAGAGAAAATACGAAGAAACTAAAATATATCGAGAACGACTAGTCCTAGTGTAATGGGCTTGGTCTTATTCTTTGCTTCGTTAAAAATTACATAAAACAAACAATTAATGAACATATTTCAGCATACGTAGTTTTTATTTCAGATTTTGACGATTTTTGCGGGCCATTTCGCAAAAAAAGGCAGGTTATTTTTTTACGAATCGTACCAAAATCTAATCAGCACCAGGGTGACCCACAAGCGACTTTTTTACCGAATTTTGCGAAATTCGGTTCCTTGGTTTTTCAGGTAGAGTGGATAAAGTCAATTTTTGCGGGCCATTTCGCAAAATAAGGCGGGTTCTTTTATCCCGAATCGTACCCCAAACTAAAAAGCACCAGATTCGCCCACAAATGAAACACTTACCAAATTTTATGAAATTCGGTCAATTAGTTTTTTAGTTACAGTGGATACAAAATCTGCGCAGACAGACAGACAGGTAGACACACAGACAGATAGACAGACAGACAGATGGGCACATGCACAGACTGACACACGCACACACAGACGCCACACTAAAATAGTTTTTTCGTATTCTAGAAGTCTCGAAACCTGTAGATCTGTCGAAAACTTCGAGTTGCGATTTTCGGCATGATTTCAATACTTTCCCTATACATTACCATGTATGGTAGGGAAAGTAAAAATAGTACATTACATACATTTTAAAATTATCTTTAATATATTTTTTCTTATTTTAAAATAAAAATTAACATTTCTAAAAATTAAAATAATTTTCATTTTAATTTCTTCTCATTCTTAAATTGAAATAAAACCTCGCAAATACTTAGTGGTCTGCTCCCATCACTGGTCCACCGATGCTGATGCCCAAATTGGGATCGTGATTCCACCATTTATTGAGTTACTCTTGCAAGCAAGTATTCAGATACCAGATTCAGAAATCTCCGAAATCACGTTCCTTTTTCTTATACATTGCATTCTCTTTCATAAATATTCTAACCAATGTTACCACGCAACATAGCTTATAAAACTATTCCTGATGTCAACCAGAACCATAAGGCTTGCGCATAAAACCCCGAATACAAACTCCAAAAATATGTAAAATCTGAAAAATGGCAATTGCTGCAAACTTAAAATGTAAGACACGGGAAAGACATAAAACGAAAAGTATAACTAAATAAATCCTGATCCTTTCAAAACCAATTTTTTTACGTCTCCATTTGTGTTCGCCATTTCTTATACTTTATCCCGAAAATATTTTATTAAATAAACTCTTCGGAATTCCGGTTCCGTTCTGCGTGGATCCATCTGATTTATGTCTGCGACGGTCACATATGTCACAGATTGGTTCGCCCAAGTCGGGAAAAATTTTTAGGGACTTTAAAGCTTAATGCAGACTGTATTGGCAAAAGCTCTGATTTTGGCTGGCACAGATAAAATTTTCACGTAGCGGTATTAAATTCGGAAATCTAGAAAATTGATACACGGTACGGCTTATACTTGGCATCTCATATCTGGTTGTAAATCTTATCCCAGACGTTATTACATATTTATGTCAAACGTAAACAAGCTCGTATTTAATACACCCTAAGCATCCCTCTTGCATTAAACGTAAGTGGTTTTGACGTAAGGTTTACGGCCGCTTAGGGCGAGATTTTGCGACTGTGTATATCGTCGTAAAACGCGCGGTGGTAGACTCCCGGGTAATGAAATATTCAATATAACGAAATTTTTCGGTCAAATGTCAATTGGAGTTGGGATATTATATTATTTAATGCACGATAAATATTTCTCTACCTTTGGAGGAAAGATATGAAATATTTGATTTGTTCGTTTATAGTGTGGTTTATAATATATGTGGCTTATAATGTATGTGGCTTATAATGTATTTCTAAATGTGGTTATTTCTTCTCAAAGATTAAAAAAAATCTGATGTGGTCAGCGTATAATTTTCCCTACATCAAAAATATTAATTTACACGAAGAGATAGGAATTTTCAAAGACATTGAACTACATTCTCTAAGATATGAAATTGTCACCAATTTGACACCATTTTTGTTAATTGAACCTCCTTTTGGCCTATTTGGCGGCATTTTTGTCAATTTGGTGACATTTTAAAAAGTCACTCGTTGGCAATATATGACCTAGTTCGTCTCAATATCACCGAATTGTCCTAAAATTTGTCTCTACCCGTTGCATATAACAAGCAGACGGAGAGAAGGATTTTTCTAACATGATTCGAGTTATAATCTATAGTTTTCTCTCATAAATGAAACGAGCTAGATCCATGAGAATGATGCTAGTGAATTTGTCCCATAATATTACATGTCGAATATCAGTCTACTTAATAATTACTTTTATTTTTATTTCATGCGATTTTTTGATAAATGTATTTTTAAAATATGTAATATCTCCGGAATAACTTATGCTAGCGTTCTAAAGTATGTCTCATTCGTTTTGTAATAAAAATTGCGTAAGACATGACTATTTATTTAACATTTTTGAAGAATTTATTAATAATTTTTCTTTTCAAAATTTCATTCGAAAATTCAGGAGACTTTCGAACTGTGTGTATGTGTCTGTAGATTTTGATTACGTTTAAAATCAGTGGGGTTCCAGTGTTCACTGATTGGAATACATACAACTTGATACGTGAGCAATAGCGACCGATTTCACGATATCTTATAGACTAAAAAAGCAAAAAAGCAATACACAAAACGTACATTGGACAAGACAGATAAAAAACAGAGAGACACATATTTTTAAGACAGTTCTGAAATGTTCTCTCCAGTGCAGAAGAACAAGATGTATGCCCAGGTCTCCTCTTCCACAAAGCAAACAAGGCACTTGTTGGAGTCAGTTAGGTTAAATGTATTCAAGTTGGTCTGTGTGACTAGGTGACCTATCCTAGCCTTAGCAGAAGAAGTGGTAACCATACTAGAGATTTTTATTAAATAATTAAGGTCATTTGGATATTTTGGAAACGAAAGAGATGACGATTAATTTCAGTTTCATTCCAAGAACCACACCAAGGCACACGAACATCTCTTATGATCTTACTGGAACACCTAGAGAGGGTGATTTTCGTCAGTGGGACTGAACCCATAGTGGATGACAATTTAGCCGAACTATCTGCAATTTCATCACCGTGCACACCGCAATGCGAGAACCCACTGCAATGTAATATCTTTGCCCTTTAATTTAACAAGATGTCTGATTTCTTCAATATTAAATAGTTGCCTGGTATGTGGTGGCAAAGACTCTGAAGAGCAACCATAGAATCAGTTAAAATATATATAGGGCGATCCTCCAAGGAGAGGGGGCGCATTAAAACTGTATTGATTACCGAAAGGCTCTGCATCAAGACATGAACATGGGACCGCTGGATCAAGAAAAAGTAATTTAAATTATGGATAAAATAACTTGCACCAGCAATGGATTTGTCAAGGTCATTAGACCCATCGGTAAAAATCTTAACCTGAGCAATGTAATCAGAAGATTAACGACTCAAGGTCAATTGCTTAAAAAAAAGGATCATCCTTCTTGGTGACACAGCCAGGAATGCTGAACCTAATTTGGCAACCCAGCGAGATCCAAGGAAGCCCAGAAAATTTTGCAGAGAAATCCATTTGAGTCTCAAAAGAGAACTGGGTGGTAAGAGTTCAAATCCTATAACTGAAGGATTGTCGAGGATGATCGCTTCTATGCGAAACACCTCTCACTGGGCTATTTTTAGGTAAATAAAAATTTCGAATATATCTTACCCAAAACATTTGACTGAAAAATAGATTCAATGGTTCAACTGCCAGCTCAATTTCCATTGAATCGATAGGAGCAGCTTTATTACAACCCAGGAAATGTCTTATGGGCAAATTTTGAATTATTTTAAACTTCTTAATATGGGTATCAGCCGCTGCGCCCCAAATTTTACTAGCGCAAGTCATTTCAGATCTGATGTAAGTTAGAAAGAGCAGTCTGAGAGAGGTGGATTTACTGATTGAAATGATCAGTTAATGATCGAGTTAATTTTATGTAGGCTTATAGGAAATTCCAATGGCATTACACTGTGAAACAACTTTTCTTGACCTCCTAAAGTTGTTTCTTCCCATACCTCTTTAAAGGAGGTCAGGAGAAATAGTAAAAACATAAAAGTGAATTATACAGCGTGATTCAATAAAGATGGGCCAAACTTTACGAGGTGGTAGTATACACCAAACCCAACATTAGTCGTCATAGTTTATTGGGTCGGAAATGAAACGCAACAGAGTTACAGGTTACTGGATTGGGCGTGGTGGTCCTATAGGGTGGCCCCCACGATCGGCAGACCTGTCATGCCTTGACTTCTTTTTGTGGGGGATATCTCAAAAATGTCGTCTATGATACTCCCCATGGATCTGAAGAGGAACTCATCGGCAGAATTTCGGCCGCTGCTGCCGAAGTGCGCGACATGCCTGGTCTGTTCGACAGAGTTCACCAATCCCTCCATTGCCACTGTGAGACGTGCATTCAAGTTGGCGATCGCTCTTTTGAGCTATTACTGTAATTATTGTTTATTAAATGCCATTTTATAACTTCTATTTCATTCTTGTGTTTTCGCCTCACTCCATCGGTTTCACCATTAAACGCCCACTGGCGTCTTATGGCACCTAGATTGCACCCTCTTTGATGGCACCTAGTAAACTTTGGCCCATCTTTTTTTAATCACCCTGTATAATTAGAATTAGTTTAAAAACGGTTTTAAGTCGAAAGTCGACTTAATTTTGCCATTTATATTTACTATTGGTAGATCAGACGATTGTACTCGAATGCGAGTTCTTTCCTCAATAGGCGTTCTGCAAACGATATCACACACTTGAGTGTATGTATTACGCACCTGAGTGACCTAAAATTTACTATTCCTAATTTCTTGGGTTTTAAAGACAAATTTTCAATTTTTGAAATATAGAATTATTCCATTATATTCGACAAAATTTCGGTCACTGCTGCCGAAGTGCGCGACATGCCTGGTCTATTCGAGAGCTCACCAATCCCATTGCCGCTGTGAGACGTGCATTCAGGTTGGCGGTCGCTCTTTTGAGTCATTGCTGTAATTATTGTTTTTTAAATGTCATATTATAATTCTTGAGTCATTCTTGTGTTTTCGTCTCACCTCTTCAGTTTCACCATTAAACGTCCATTGGCGGCTATACGTTTCATTTTTGACCCAGTAAACTATGACGAAAATGCTTGGTTTGGTATGTACTGCCACCTCGTAAAGTTTGACCCATCTTATTTTTATCAACCTGTATATTAAAATGACAAAGACATATTTGTTTTTTATTTGCTGTTTAAAAGTGAATGCCATCTAACAAATGTTAAAGTCGTTTTTTTGCAATTGTTTAGTAGAATGCATACCAAGGATGTTTGTGAAAATATACATACATTCTGCATTAGGAGGGAATTCAAACAAATTTTTTGCACCACAATTTAAATTATTATCTTTTTAAATTATGTACATGTTAGACTTTTAAAATGTAAGATTTGGAAAATATACATTGCTTATAATTTTCTTATTTGAATTTTCTTCTAGGCAATATATGCCTAAACATCCTAGAAGTTTTTCCTTGTGCATATACAGGTACGTACATATTTATATTCTATACAAAAAATGTATTCATTGTAAATATGTTTCTTCTATGACATCTATTTTTTGCATAGTTTTTCTGTGAAAAATTACTAATATATATGACAAATTGCATAACAAAACTCAACCTCTTAGAGATCTAAAGAGATATAACATCTTCCCCTGAAGAAGACTTTTGTCTTCTTCGAAACTGGTTAATTACTCAATTTTATTGGATGCTGTATTTTTACAATTTCTTTCCCTCAATATTTTTTTATTTACACTATCCAATAACATTCTTTGTGCTAAATTGCCGTTGCTGTCTACACAAAATGAATTAAAATTCCCGGTTCGTTATTTATTAACCATTCTGAATATATATAATTGCCCAGCATCGATTGGAAACTGACATTAAAATCGAAAGCGAACTGCTTTGAAATGATTAAAGAAGGCCGATGAGGTAGCCGTGTCGTCACAGAATTATCAAATTAGCCAAATCTTTACATGTAAATTGGATTAATCAAACCGGCGCATTCCTTTTAAAGCTCGATTGCTGGTGAGCTGTCAATGCGGTTGTCGTCGGTATATAAGCTCGGCTGCAAAATAAGCTGATTATGTCATTACACATTTTAATGAAAAGTAGAATTGCATTCGCTTAAAGTGATTGGTTGACGATAGTATAAATTAACTGAATTTCATCCTCACATATAGGACCGCAAAAGATTTTAGTATTTGATGTTTTATAAATTTGTTATTTACTTTTTTGCTCAATTATAGATATTATGTGTGGTTTCATTTTTTCATGTTGTTGTATAGAGGAAGTATTGTATTCATGAAAATTTTAACTTTTGAATTTTTTACGTATAAGCATAACTAAGACATCTGAATACATTTGAAACTATTTTCGTCTGTGTTTATGCTCTAGATGGGTTACTCCAAGAACGAATAATCTGTTATTATAACACAGTAAATAAAAAGTTTATACCTGTAGCATAAATACAAAAATAAACTGTTCTACCGGTTTCAAAGGCTAAACAAACAACCTTCTTCTTCAGATCCGAGAAGAAGCGAGACCTTACTTACTCATGGCAAGTCGGCAACCCAAAATACCACGCATGGCTGAATATAGGACAAAAGTAGTTGCCAACGCCGCGAGAAGAAACAAAAAAAGATAAAATCAAAATGTTAGGCAGGAAACAACGAACAAACAAACCTGCAGACTAAAGATAGAAAGTAAACTGCAGTTAAAGAACTGATACCAGATTGCATAGAAGCAACTGAATAGAGATAAAACGTGCAGATTAGTAAAGCAAGTAACCTAAACGTTTAAACCATATTTAAAACTTAAGCAGAATTCTCTATTTTATGTGATAAAGTTAGCTCATATGGATTCCGAAATCAGTTGGTTCATTATACTTGAATTTGAACATACATGGACGAGTTTCATGATTTTTATGCTCATGTAATCTTTAAATGTTCAATACTTGGAATGAAAGTACATAACTTTCTGTATGTCAGAATTTTATGAACTATTTGAGAAACAAAATATTTTATTCAATCAAGTGGCCTGCTTCAAGTTGCCTGTTTACTTTTCACTCTTACTCTTATATTCAGCATAAAATAGCCGATATGCAGTAAACCAGTATCCAAAAACTAAATTAGTGCCATATGTACTCATCAGCATAGTATAATCGAAACTTGGAATGAAAGCAAGAAGCTTGCAGTGTGAAAAACACAGACCACACGACTGACCCAAAGGCTTTCGAAGCTTGCAGTGTCGAAAGCGAAGGCCACCTGACTCATCCGAAGACTAAGAGCAACAGTTTGGGCGGAAGCTTGCAGTGTTGTTGTTGTTGTTGAGACCCAGACCGTCCAACCTACCAGAAAGGTGTAAGCTAACCGATTGGACGGCCGGGAAGTGCCACCCAATTTAGACCGGAACCCAGTGGGGGAGGCAGCCACAGGGACCGTACCCTCCTTCCTCTACCACCAACCTCTTGGAAGGATTTACGGACCCATGTGTTTAACGTGATCGTACTCCGCATGAACACGGCGGCAGCTGTGGTAGCGTGCAAATCCAGCGCGCAAACCACCGGGTTACCGCGTCCGAAATGCCCCAACAGCACGCGGTGTTCCCAGGTGGTCACCCACCCAAGTACTAATCGCGCCCGATTCTGCTTGACTTCGGTGAATTAACGAGAACCGGTGTTTTCAGCGCAGTAGGGCCGTTGGCGATGGAAGCTTGCAGTGTTGAAGACCCAAGCCGTCCGACGCATCCAAGGACTTATAATCCAAGGAAAATATATATGATATGAATATCTTGTTAGAAGATGTTGATACAATTGAATTTCCTTTGATAAAATTGTAATCGACCCCTTAATACGTTAAAAGAGAACAAATTCAGTTCTTGGATATCCACAAATGGCTTGTATCGATGGAAACGTTGCAATAAAATCGAATGGAAACCGCTGTAAAATGATTAAAGAGCTTGATTGAAGTCACTAAAGAATTACTACATTAGCCCAACTTCAACTTACAAATTGAACCAATTAAACTGGCGCTTACCGTTTAAATCTATTTGCTGGTGAACTGTCTTTGCGGTTGTCCGAACGAATTTCATGTAATGGCAATTTTGTGAACTCAGATAATGTAAGAGCTGTAGCAAGTAAGTTGATTATTTCATTACAAGTTTTCATCAAGTAATTAGCTGGATTGTGGCACAACTCGAATCTCTCGTACCAGAATCCATTTTCGGTAGGGTTTTTCTTTTCAAATTTTACAAGAAAAATTTTGTAAAATCTCTATCATTGGCCCAAATGATCACAACTATGGCCTGTTACCGTTCATTTACATTAAATTAATACTATACTTGACAATGTACTGTCAGGGGGACAACTTGCCCCCCGAGAGGGCTAATGAAGTCGAGTCGACCCCGTCGACTGGACTTCATTAGCATCTAACCACTGGGCTACCGCGCCCTTCGCGACAATCTCCATAACTTTCTTTTTATTCACCCAATTTAGACCGGAACCCAGTGGGGGAGGCATCCACAGGGACCGTACCCTCCTTCCCTTACCACCAACCTCTCGGAAGGACTTACGGACCCACATGTTTAACGAGATCGTACTCCGCAT
The DNA here is from genome assembly GCA_951213105.1 of Amaurobius ferox. Classification (NCBI taxonomy): domain Eukaryota; kingdom Metazoa; phylum Arthropoda; class Arachnida; order Araneae; family Amaurobiidae; genus Amaurobius; species Amaurobius ferox. The sequence continues at coordinate 51,354,005 of OX578138.1, forward strand.
AAACACGGCGGCAGTTTTGGCACAGTGGCGGGAATCGAAGCGCCCGGGTCTACCGATTGCAATTCCCGCGAGCTAACTTCCCGCGTACTAATATACATTTTATAATGGCCGTATGCTAAGCTCTTAATTCCATCATCCTCATTCCATCGTTCCATCATTTAAAATATCCATAAAATTAAAATATCCATCGTTCCATCATTTAAAATATCCATAAAATTAAAATTTCCATTTAAAATATCCATAAATAAAAATATCCATTTAAAATATCCGTAAATTAAAATATCCATTTGAAAAATTCATACCGTTCCATCATTTAAAATATATACATCGCCACAATTCAATCCAGCATAATGAGTCAAAAACCTTGTAAAAAGCAAACACTAATGGAAACAGCTTGACGTCTCCGGCAGCGCGCGCAGGGGAAGTGGGAAGTCGGCCCTCTTCGCCGTGAAGTCGTCGAGAAATTTAAAATCATTACTTCTTTAAAATTAGAATCGGGCTGCCATCTATAATTATTTCTTGACCAGATTGAGCTTGTAAGAATGCCTGATGTTTAAACTTTCAAAAAATGTAAATTATTAGTCGAAAATCTCGCTACTTTTTCCGATGCGAGGATATAAAAACAAAAGTTCCTTTTTTTTTTAGTCGAAAGTGACTTTTGTTTTAAAATCCTTAAAAAATATTAAAATTTGTCCCTGGGATTTGAAATTGATATATTTTTACTCGCAGTTGTCTGCTCTTTCCGGTCATGTAATTTGTTTTTTTCTACGACGTCTGGATGGTGGAGAAAAAGGGACAAAAACGGGAAAAAACGGTAGAAATCGTATAAAACATTAAATAACCTAAATAATAATTCAAATTTTAAAAATCGGTTTTCACGTGTCATCTTCCCACCCACCCGGGTCTCCGATTGCCAAATTTCGTAGCTCTGCAACACCCGGTTACTGCACATATAGTGTATAAGACAGACACACAGACATTGCCTTTTATTATAAAAAAAAAGCCGCCTTCGGCAACCAACCTGTTCGCTACCCTTGAAAATTCTAACCGTGGCAAACTCGCTGGCGCGACTTACCAGAAGGATGTAAGGTAACTATTTGGACAGCCAGGAAGTGCCACCCAATTTAGACCGGAACCCAGTGGAGGAGGCATCCACAGGGACAGTACCCTCCTTCCCCTACTACCAACCTCTCGGAAGGACTTACGGACCGACATGCTTGACGCGATTGTACCCTGCGTGGTCACGGCTGCAGTTTTGGCAGTGGCGGGAATCGAACCCGGATCTACCGAGTGCAATTCCTGTGCTCTAACTACTGGGCTACCGCGCCGTCCACGACAACCTCGCGACATTAATACAAAATAATTACAAAATATCTATTTGTAACATAATATATAAGGAAAGTATTGTGACGGGGTCAAAAATTCGAATTCGAGCTTTCGACGGGAGAGCACGTTTCAAGCATCCCTGGTCATGAATCGAACCTTTTTGAGGTGATGTCTGTGTGTGTGTTTGTCAGTGAGACTTGGAGACGATATCTCACGAACGAATGGAGTGATTCGAATGAAGTTTGGTACAAAAATCGCATTCCGTAAATACTGGAAGGCTATTGTTTGAAAACCCAATGGAATGTTCAGAACCCCCCCTAAATTTTCGAGTGAAATTTTGAAAAAATCAAAAACCTTTAATAAAGTTATGCAACTAGACATTTCTTATGTAATTTTTCCTTAGAAAACGATTGACATAAACTTTAAAACGCTAGCATGAACCGTTCTCGAGATATTGCACATTTTTCATATAAATTTATCAAAAAATCCCGTAAATTAAAAAAAAAATTAACTGTTGAGAAACATGTTCACTTTTCATATGTAATATCATGCGATAAATTAGGTGACATAATTTTCGTGAATCTAGCTCGTTCCATTCATGAGAAAAGATACTTTGAGTAATACTTTTGTATTTGATCATTATCTGTCATATTTTGTCATTTATCTGCTATAAGAATAACGTATTTCCCCGTCCATAACGCTTGGCGAGATTTTGGCTACGAATTTGGCGGAATGTTGCCAACTTAGCGACTTTTTGAAATGTTGCCAAATTAACGAAAATCTCGCCAAATGGATAAAAATGCCGATAAATCAATGAAAACTACTGTAAATGTAGTAAATTCAGTAATGTAGTAAATTGTAGTAACTTGTAGTAAATTGTATGTAGTAAATTGTAAATGTAGTAAATTGTAGTAACTGTAAATGTATTAAAATGTACTTTACTGTAAATGTAGTAAATTCATTACATTATATAAGGAAAGTCATGTGTTGCCCACATCAGATTTTTTTATTAAGAATAATTAAGAAAAAGGAAATCTGCAAGAACTACTCTTTAAATATTTTATTCAAAAATATGAGCTAGTTTTATTTATCAGCTCTTCTGCTTTACATGTCTATTTTGCGGTTCACCCCTGTCGAACCTAATATGTATCAGCAAATTGAAGGTACCAAAATATTTCAAGGAGTTTGCTAAATAGAAAAGACTAGCCGAATACCCGTTAAAAATCAACGGTCTGGCAATAAGCTCCCCCTGAATATTGTCATTTTTTTAATAATTCGTGTTTCACATTTATTCGGCAAATCGAATATTTTAGTGTGCAGAACCCCCTAAAGAAGAAAATATTGAAAAATTTAAATTGCGCACGTCTTCGTTTCGAATTATCTACCATTACACTATATTAAAGTCTGATCTAACCCCGAAGCATACTATTTTATCATTTCCCCTTTCGAACGTTTTTCTTTGGACCCATAAATGAACATTTTTGAAAAACTCCGTTCGTATTGGGTTTTTTATCAGACGATTGGCCATATATCAAATATTAAACCTGTATCGCATTTAAAAGGAAGCGTGTCTCACTTATTCCGAAAATCGAACATATTAGTGTTCATCACCACCTAAAGTAGCAAATATTGAAAATTTGAAATTTGCACACTTTCTTTCTTTAAAACTATATACCAGTACACCAAATTTGATATCTCTACCCTATTGTGGAGCATGTTTTTCTATCACTTCATATTTCGAACGTTTTTCTGTGTTGCACCCCCTTCAATCACCCCCTACATTAGCAAATGTTGGAAAACTGAAATTGCACACTTTCTTTCTTTCCAGCTATCTATCCGTATACCAAATTTGAAGTCTCTAACTCATCACGAAGCATGCTTTTTCTATCCTTTTACCTTTCGAATGTTTTTCTGTGGAGTGCCCACCTCCCTTAAATATACATTGTTGAAAAACCTGATTCTTCTTGGGTTTTCTATTAAATGATTCGCCCATAATATACCAAATACCAAGCCACTATCACGTTCTAAAAGGGGTATTTCTTCTTCATTTCGAAAATCGAACATTTATGTGTGCGACACCCCCTAAAGTAGAAAACATAGGAAAACTGTAATTGGACACTGTCTTCCTTCCAAACTATCTACCCGTACACCAAATTTCAAATCCCAATCTCATCCCGAAGTATGTTTCTTATCAATTCACCTTTCGCACGTTTTCCTCTAGAGCACCCCTATAAACGAACGTTTTTGAAAAACTATATTCGTCTTGGGTGTTTTCATCAAATGATTAGTCCATATACCTAATTTCAAGCCTTTATCAAATTTTAAAGGAGCCGTTTCTCATTTATTCGGTAAATCGAACATTTTGGTGTGCGGCACCCCCTTAAGTAGAAAATATTAAAAATCTGAAATTGTACACTTTCTTCCTTTCGAACGATTTACCCATACACCAAATTTGAAGTTTCTATCATATAGCAAAGTATGCTTTCCTATTATTTCACTTTTCGAACGTTTTGGGGTGGAACACCCCCTTTAGAGAGCGTTTTCGAAAAATTAGATTTTTCCAGAGGGTTTTATCGAACGATCGACCCGTGTACCAAATTTCAAGTCTCTATCTATTCAGAAAGTGCCTAAAAAGACGTGACAGACGGATACTTGGCAATTAGTATATATAGATTGTTAATCACTGTCGTATAAGGGTTCACAAAATTGTAGCAAATAACTCGTCAGTTTGGAATTGCCGATTCCTGCGACTGAAGATATCGGCTATTCCATGTTAAAACCAATCCATAAATGCTGTTATTTGTAATAATTGCGCGATCTTATAAGTAATTTAAAATCGGTAAAATAATCATAAAGGGATTGGTTACTTAAAACAGGTTCTAACAATGATTTCCATGGGGTGTAATTACTATTACCAGTCCCTAATGCTTTAGGAGAATACACAAATTTAGCTCCCGGATATTTTTCAATCATGCTCGGCGATTGGTAAGTGGCATTAAAATCGAACGTGAACTGCTTTGAAATAATCAAAGAGAGCGATGAGGTAGTCATGTCGTTGAAGAATTATCAAATTAGCCAAATCTTCGCGCGTAAATTAAATTCGTTGAACAGGGGCTTTACTTTCTAAATTCTGTAGCTGGTGAGTGGCCCCAGCGGTTGTGCGGATAAATTTGGCTGGTTGTCAACTTTGTGAAATCAAATAACAGCAGATTGTGTTGCCAAGTGAGTTTATTATTTCGATACAAAGTTTCAGTGAAGAATGGAATTGGTAATTGAGTTTTGGTAAACTGATTTGTTGTCGGTGGTAGCAATTAGCAGGCTTTTGTTTGTGTGCCACGAAACAACCTGATTTTGAGCGTAAGATTTGGATTTTTTTTTAAATTTATCTATTTAAAGCAATGCAAGTTACATAATAAATACCTAGTAAAAGTTTACAAGATAAAATGCAATATAAAATCAACTGCATCGTGGTTCAACTCGACACTCTTATACCAAAATCCGTTTTTAAGTAGAGTGTGAATGGTTTTTTTTTTGCAAATTTTGCAAGAAAAAAATGGATAAAATGTATTGTTAGTCCACATGATAGCAATTATATTATGTTACCCTTCATTTTAAAGGGTTCGAAAATATCCTAGAATTGATTCCAAGTGTGATAATGCAACCCCTCGGGAGATAACTTGCCTTCCTCGTGGGAGAGGTGTGGGCGAAGACGTTCCCGTACACAAAAATTGCATTGCGACTATTTTTCACTACAATGATTGAAACTGTTAAGTTTCGTGATCGTTAAGCTATAAATAGCACCTTTCATGCAGGATTATGTCGCGCTTTGTCCTATGCTGTCACGTTTAAAAAAATATAAAATTTTGTAAAATTCTATCTATTTCTAGATATTTTATTATCAAAGCTGTATGCAAAGTTTTGCGAAAATACATTAATATTTGTTTCATCTATCGTCTACACAAAATGTCGAAAAATTTTTAAAACTCCAAAGATATTCAAAACGTGTCCAAGAGGTTGTAAAAAATATATTGGAATCAAACTATCGAAATTGTGAATTTTCATGAAATTTTCATTTCTTTCTCAATACTATATTCTACAATATGTGAAAGTAAATATACAAATAAAATATTGTCAGCCTACACATCGTTGTGCTCGAAACTTTAGGTTGAGTCATATAGGCCGTGGAGATAAAATATCGTAAAATTAAATTGTTTACAATAAATTATTTTTAAAAGCTTTTATAGATGAATAAAAACATCATGATTATCTATAAAACTGCTGTAAAGTTTGCAAAAGTTATTACAAAAGTTATTTTTAATAAAGTTTGCAAAAGTTACTACAAAAGTTATTATTAATAAAGTTTGCTAAAGTTAGCACAATAACAACCAATACCGATCCGGTGGTCGAGCGGTCAGGGGCATGCGTTTCCGTCTGATCGCTGGATTGCCCGGTTACGGGTTCAAATCCCGCCAGCGGGCGGTTGTCATGTCGAGGCCAAGTTAGACTTCCGCCCTTCGGGGAGCCTCTGTAAAAGTGAAGCTGCAAATCTCCTCCCCTTCGCTATGGGATACCCTGGGGGGTCTTGTGGACGTGGTTATTAGTATCAAGTGGAATATTAGTATCAAGTGGATATTAGTATCAAGTGGAATATAGTGGAATATTAGTATCAAAATTGCATAAACTCATAGTCTTAATTGAGTATTGACAAACATAAAGCCTGATCTCATTAGAGACAGGCTTACAACCAATTTTGTTATTGAAGAAAGAAAACATATTCTAATCGCTTCTGCTCTGTAAAATTTCAACACTTCACATTTAGAAGGAAGGTATCAGATAAATCATTAATTTTGCTCACTAGCAGTATACCCGTTCTTCGTAAGGAATATACATTATAAAGGAATTCAAAATTCACAATTATGTGCAAATTCTATAGTATTTTAAATGACATTGTTATTCAAAATATTATATTAAAAAATTAAAATTAATGCTCCTAAAAATAAAGTTTAAGAATTTATGTTCTCGATATATACAATTATTATTACAGGCAGATCTGAAAAATAAAACTTCCTGGTCCCTTTTGTAAATAAATTTATAAAAATATGAAAATTAATCAACATATGCGAAAGCAAAAGCGCTAAACTTGTATAGGAAGATATATATACCCGTACTACTTATATACACGTAGAAGATAAACCGGCGTATTAGTTGAAGATTAACCGCATTCCAATATATGAGTTTCAAAAATATTTACCAAAATAAAACAGATAACGTAATAAGTTGAAAATATCAATAATCCCTGTAATCTTTAAATCTGAAGGTTTTTCTTTTCACATTATAATGGATCTATAAAAAGAAAATACGTACGAAGCGGAATACAGAATCGATTGAACGTTATTTTGCTGAATTTTTGCTTCCATCACAATTTTAAGGAATTATTCAAAAATTCAGGAATCGGGAAAATTTTTGACGATTCTGATAACATTTTTCGTGCGACATATGTATATCCCATAAGGCAGCTTTTCCGCATTATCCGTAATTGAAATTAGGATAAAGGTATTTTCGGCCCTGCTTTAGATACATTTTTGTACATTAGACTTCTGTGCTTAATAGCTGTTGGTTATTTAAACATTCCCGAGTAAGTCTTTAATTCGTTAATAACCCTGTTGTGTTAAATAAATACTACTTTCTGTAATAGTTTTATTGTCGATTTCTACAACTAGATAATGCCCTATATTTTTAACACTTTATAGCGTAGTTGAAAAGTGCTTATGACTTTGTTCATTCTTTCTGTCTGTCTGTTTGTTTGCACGATACCTGCTGTAAAAATGACTCCATCAAAATGAAATTTTAGTATATTGTTGAGACGGTCTGTGGGACATATGGGAATATAAATCAATAATATCTCCCAATTAGTTTTGGATTGAACCCGGGTTAAAAAATGAAATACATTGAACCATACGGGATCTAATTTTTCAAACATTTTTAAGCAAAGTTTTAAATTCACAAATTGCTTTGAAAATTTTAGGACATATTCAAATTATCTCATATGATATATAAAAAAAATTCTAAATATATTCGGTAGTTTTTAAATAAAAATTAAAATAATAATTACAGCCATATAATATGGAGAGATCACGTGCATGTTTTTGTCGTCTAATTTACTTCGTTGCTGATTAGCGTTATCCTAACATTTAAATTCTTCGCGTGGAGTGCTGCAAACCCTTTTATTCTATCGGACATTGTCACTTTACTATACACATACTTAACGTAGACACTCAGGACCTTTTCTTAGAAAGATGATTAAGGAGTGATTAAGAACACTCCTATAAACCCTGTATAAATATGTATGTTCTGATTAAGAGCAAATTAACATGTTTGTATTAGCCTTAAAAATATTAAAACTGCTATTTTAGTCCAATTTAAAAATATTAAGACAGGCCTTTGTTTTTTGACTAAGACTGTTCCCGAACCAACTACAACTTATCCACACTGAGCAAAGTTTTATGAAGACGTTAAATTTTTAATAACATTTCTTATACTCATTCAAATTTTATAATCACGTATTTAAAACGCCAGCTATGCAAAAGCAGTCCATGAAAAAGTTATCCTTAATTATCGATAAATACAAATTTTTATTCTTAAATGAGACGTCCACTTGTAGATCCAGAGAAAAACATCTGCTTCTTACAAGTAGGACAAAGCCCTTAAAGCTAAATCTTATTTTTTTTTTATTTCGATGGCATTTCGACCTTTTCACTCATATTGGCACGAAAAGTTTTGCCAGGTTCTAGGAAGGATTTTGAAAGAATCCTTTGTGCTAACAGCGAAGCACTTGGAATATGAATTTTTTTTTCTCGCTCCTTATCTACGAATCCCACAAGTGGTTTTTTGATATAATAAAAAGGGATTCTTTGTGTCCAGGCTTTTTATCTATTTAGCAACTTTTGCCGTGTATTGCAAATCAGTCATAACAGTGTGAGAGTCGGTCTTACTTAGAGCGTGGAGGTTAGTAATCCACAAGTTTATTTACCTCGCGTTGTGAAATGTTGGATTGTAAAACGAAATTGCGTAAAGTAACGCCTCTATATTACATTCCTTATATGCATAATGTATACGGAAAGTATTGTGACGGGGTCGAAAATGTAAATTCGAGTTTTCAACGGGAAAGCACGTTTCAAGCATCCCTGATCACGAATCGAACATTTTTGAAGTGATGTCTATGTGTGTGTGTGTCAGCGAGGCTGTGGAGACGATATGTCACGAACGAATGGAGCGATTTGAATGAAATTTGGTACAAAAATTACAATCTATGAATATTGGAAGCCTATTGTTTTAAAACAGAAGCGAATGTTCAGAACCCCTCTAAATTTTCGAGTGAAATTTTGAAAAACTCATCAAAAAATCGAAACCTTTAATAAAGTTACACAACTAGACATTTCTAATTTAATTTTTCCTTAGAAAACGATTGACATAAACTTTAGAACGCTAACATGAACCGTTCTCGAGATATTGCACATTTTTCAAAAAAAATTATCAAAAAATCCCATAAATTAAAAAAAAATTAAATTTTAAGAAACATGTTCACTTTTCATATGTAATATTATGCGATAAATTGGGTGACATTCTGGTGGATCTAACTCGTTCCAATCACGAGAAAATATACTTTGAGTAATACTTTTGTATTTGAGCGCCAACAGTCATTCATCCGCTGTAAGAATAACTTATTTCTCCATCCATAACGCTTGGCGAGATTTTGGCGATGAATTTAGCGCAATATCGTCAACTTGGATGCATTTTTAAATGTTGCCAAATTAACGAAAATCTCGCCAAGTGGATAAAAATGACGCTAAATCAATGAAAATACGACTAATTGAAGAAAATTCAATTTCTTGGATAAAATATAAGTATCTACTATAAGAATAACATTTTTTAAACTGAAAAGTAGTAAATTCATTGCATTATATAAGGAAAGACATGTACTGCCCACATTAGATTTTTTTGAAATTATGTTAAGTGTGAATCCTCATCCGATCCCATATACAATTATATCCCATATTTACCACATCCATTTTTGATAAATCTATATCTGAGTGAATTAAATTTATTATTATGCTTTTAGACCATATATCCACTGCAAATTAGAACGACAAAACGTGCATTAGTACTCTTGTTATGATGTTTAAATTTCACAAATATACACACGCATACATACATATATACATTTTTCAAATATACACACATATACGTAAACATATATATAATCAGAGGAAAATAGTTGATAGATTATACACTTGATATTCTGTTATGATATTTACATTTCACAAATATATACCTACATAGTTAATATACGCACAATCAGACGAAAATAGCAGACAATACATACACTTGTTTTTATGTTATGATATTTCTATTTCACAACTATACCCGCATACCTAAACATACCCATAGTCGGATGAAAATAGCAGACAAAGCATACACTTGTTCTTCTGTTATGCTGTTTAATTTTTACAAATATACAGACACACAAACATAATAAAACAAAAATAGTAGACAAAATATACACCTTGTCCTTCTGTTATGCCGTTTAATTTTTACAAATATATCGCCAAATACACACAATAAAACAAAAATAGTAGACAAAACATACACTTATTCTTCTGTTATGATGTTTAAATTTCATTAATATACCGATACATACACAATAAAACAAAACTAGTAGACAAAACATGTCCTTGTTCTTCTGTTATGCAGTTTAATTTTTACAAATATACAGTCATTACACACAATAAAACAAAAATAATAGATAAAACATACACTTGTTCTTCTGCAATGATGTTTTATTTTCACAAATATACACACACATACTTATATGTACGCACAATCAAATAAAAATAGCAGACAAAACATACACTTACTCTTATAATTTTTTACATATCACAAATGTACGCACACATACTTTAATATACACAGAGTCGGACCAAATAGTACACAAAATATACACCTGTTCTTCAGTTATGATGTTTACATTTCACAAATATACGCACGCATACACGTAACCATACACACACATTGGACGAGTATGAGTTAAAAATTTGTAAAATCCTTTTTATGATCAAAGTTACAGATTCAGCTTAAAGGAGGTTAAAACTAAGATCGCGCTCCCATTTTAAATAATAGTATATATGGAATGGTTTCGGCATTTTTGACTCGAACAAAGGCAAGAATGTGAAAAAGCCACTACCATGACAGACAAAAGGGTAAAATACCAGTATCGTAAAAGCAAAACACTAGAAGACCAAGACAATGGATAACAAGAAATCGAGCAAGAATTGTTCTCGTCTTTGTTGTTATTGATGTTATATCGTTTTATCTGGATGAAAGAGGCTATTTCTTGCCTCAAAAAGCAGTTGATAGTTTTATTCAACCTTGCATGCTGTTAATTAGCGAATGATTTATTTTTAGAGATAATGCTCTTCATTTATTTATTTTTCCATCACTTTCTTTATTTCTTAAAACAGATAAAATGAGCTCAAATCATATGCCGTATAAACATATTTGATTTTTTATACCAATGACAGCAATTACATTACTTTGCTAAGCTACATAGCACAATGTACTTCAAATAAACATTTAGAAAAAATATATTTGCTCAGTGTTACTTATGTCCCTTATAGAAATCTGTCAAAAACAATGATTTTATACAGCGTTCTTTGGGAATTCAAAGCATTACAATTACTTTGTACGGAAAAGTTCATGAGTGTTCACATTAGATCTATCTGTCTATAGTAGAGCGACAAGGTTCGATCAAATGAAAGTGATTCCAGTGCCCTTATCAGAAAGTTTAAAAGTTGGGTTACGAACTAAACAACAAAGCGAGATAACCAAAAAGGCCAATCATAAAGTTATAAAGCATCGTATAATGAGTAGGAATAGACAAAACTTATTACATAAGTCATGCATCCCTGGAATAAGTTTTAGCATATTGCTATTATATTCAGGAATGCTGAATTAAACAACAATTACATTCACAGGAATCTAATTTACAGCCTGATTAAAATGCACCGTCATTAACAATGCCTATTTGAATTCGATAAAGAAAACGATTGCGAGGATTTTTGATGTCGATACCAACTAACTACATAGTCCTGTACAGCTTTGTAATTGGCATTTATTTTTCATTGCTCATGCGTAGATTTGAGAAAGTATTGTTTTTACGAAAATTTTCGATTTCCAGATTTTGATGTCAATTTATTTTTTCTGAGCGCGTTTTGACTATTTTTGTAGTGATGTCCGTCTGTATGTATGTATGCCTGTGGTCGATTTCTTGTGTAAGCGATAGCGACTACAAATATTAATGAATTTTTATGACACTTTATAGCCTGCTTTATTATTGAAATATCTAGAGCTAGATAGAATTTTCTTTTTAAATTCGAGCAAAACTTCGAAATTTATTTGAAATTATATATTTTTTAACAGGGAAGCAAAGGATAAAAATTTACATAATCATGCATAAAATGGTTTATTTATGGCTCAATGATCACGATACTTTAAAGTTTCAATCATTGTTGTGAAAAATAGCAGCGATGCAATTTTTTTGTTCGTGTCGTCATTAGCCCTCCCCCCCTTGGGGGGCAAGTTACCCACATCCTGGTGGTTACATTGTCAAGTCGTCGTCATGGGATTGATTGAAAAATTTTTTCAAGCTCTTTAAAGTGAAAGATAGCACTCTATAATTTTGATCATTCGGACTCATAATTCCGTTTTTTTAGAAATATTTGTAAAATTTGAAAAAAAAAAGCTACTGAAAATTTATTTTGATATGAGAAAGTCGAGTTGAGCCACACTTCATTTAATTTTATATTTCTTTGTTAACGACTTCGTAATTCTAATATTTTAAACTCTCAGCTAGGTTGCAATAATTTTATTCTGTCCAGCATGGTCACTTTATAATAGATAGACCTAACGTACGCATTCAAGGACTTTTCCTTACAAAGTTTTTGGAATATTTAAGAATATCCCAAATACCCCTCTGCATTAATATACAGAATAGTCAGACTTTCAATTTTACACGCATATAGACACTCCGGCCGACTAATCGGTTGCTCATGTCCTTGCTGACGAGCCGGTCGGTCTGGGTCTTCAACGCATATAGACACTATATTTACAGCGTATAAAATATTTCGATTAATATAATTTTTAATAGTAATGGAAAGAAAAATATATATTCCAAAAACTTATTCCTTGCTCTTTTTACTCTCCCTTAGATAAGGCTCTATATCACCTGAAACGTATTGGAATATGACCGACTAACAATAAAATATTTCCTCTCCTAGTTAATACCGGAGCCAAATACATGAAATATAAACAAGCAAACTACTCAAACTGGGCCCAGGGATTCGTCCTGTAATGTCTTTCTCCCCTGGAAAATTTTTCCTTTTTTATTCCATCCAAATGGCCCGTTCATCACAAAATCAATACGATTTCACTTTGGGTGAAGGATAACTGGGAAATAAGTGTCCTGGGGAAAAAGCAGGGTTAATATACTTGCTTCCACTTTTTAACACACTTGTGTTTGTAGTTTGTATATTTTAAGGTTCGTAAAATGCACTCTGATTTCTGGAGTGAATGTTATAAGAAAGCTAGCGGTGTTAATTTCAGGATAAATTACGATGATTTTCGCAGATTAAAACCCAGTTAAACAATCTTTGTTCAATGAATTTCAACTGACCTGCATGTTGATGAAGATGTTTTGTTTCTCTGAAAGAAATGATGTATACGTAGAAGCAGAATGTTACAACTCGCTAATTAGGCAGGATTTTGGGCAGGATTGAATTTATTTTGATCAAACCCGGCTAAACAATTTTTGTTCAAATAATCTAAACTGACTGAATGAAATTCTACTGACTTGTATGTTGAAGAATGTGTTTTGTTTCACTAAAAGAATTAATGTATACTTAGTATAATGTTACAACTCGATGATTGGGCAGGATTGAATTCATTTCGACTAAAACCAAGCACAAAAAAATTTGGTCAAATAATTTTAACTGACTTGTATGTTCAAAAAGGTTTTTGGTTTCTTTGAAATAAATAATGTATACTTAGACGTAGAATGTTGTAACTCGCTGATTGAGCATGGTGTAATTTATTTTGACCCAAACATAGCTAAATAATTTCTGTTCAAAGAATTTCAACTAACTTGTATATTGAAGAAAATTTTTGTTTCTCTGAAAGAAATAATGTAATCTTAGAAGTAAAATGTAACAGCTCGCTGACTGGGAAGGATTGCATTTAATTTGAGTTTTCATTCATGCATACTACTAAATCTTACGCACAAGAGAGCTGCATCGACTGACACCTATAATTTTAAGCATTTCTAACCATTACGAACATGCATACATACCTAAAGCCCTATTACGTATTTCCGAGTCGAATCCGGCACGTACTGATCTGAATATCAGTGCTATATCCATCCGGGCAGTACGTTTAACATCTTGCAGAATTTTATATATATTTTGCAAATTCCCTTTAATAATATATAAAAATATATTTTATATTTTAGACCATTTTAATATATAATATATAATATAGAATATATATAATATATAAAAATATTCTCCCGCTTAATAGTAGAAAGTTGTCTATATATAGTATACTACTCCCTGTATAGTGTATTACTTTTAATAATACATTTTTATAAACCAAAGTAAAAGAAAGCATATATATATATATATATATATATATATATATATATATATATTTATGTATATATATATATATATTTATAAATATATATATTTATATATATATATATTTATAAATATATATATTTGTATATATATATAAATATATACAATACAAATGTTAAGTAAAATATAACTTTTACTAGAAATATTAAAACGGGATATGCCCATACTATCATAAGGCGCATTGCAGCACATACAATATAAGCACGAATATGGATTCAAATGAATAAGAAATGAAAGAAGTAAAAACGGATGGGGATGCTTACAAGGAAGTCGAACGGCCAAGGGGGATTACGACCCCTTGTTCCCGGTTGAAGCACGCTTTTAATCCCAGGAAACGTTCCCGGAACCAGACTCGCCTGAAGCAGTCCTCCATATACCAACGCTGGAAAAGCAAAATCCAATCCACTGAAAAAGCAAATCCAATCCATTGAAAAAGCCAAATTCAATCCATTGAAAAACGTACTTGAAAACCCAGATCACCAACATGAAACGATACTAATAGCAAGACTACTTGGATGCCTAATGTCTAAACAACCTATAACATCCATATCAGCACTGACTTTTCATTACGTGCAAGTCCTTGTAAATCCTTATAACATGTTACGGTTAAGATACATGTCACAGTTAATCTTTTTGCATCCAGCGTGACGTAACTATAATAGTTCATAGAATTTTGCATAAAAGTCCTGATCATACTTTTTGTATGATTTTTCATAATAATGCTTTAGGAAATGTAACGGATATAGCTGTTTTTTCGCTTCACATACCAAATTACGTTCGCATATAATGCGTTCGGTCTTGGTTGTATTTAATCTTTTAATTCTGTTAAGATGATTGAGTATTAAGTTACGTAGTACGCCTATACTCAAGTTGGAATTCCAGCTGATGATATAGTTTATGCTGACATCAAAGGTCTTTCTTTTATCATACATTTTAAAGCAAATACTTTCTTTGTTGTCGTAATAAATGCTTATATCTAAAAACTCTGTTATTTCTTTCTTCACTTGTTTTGTTTCGATCAATTCCAAATTTGCGGGATAAAAGTTGAAGTTAAATTGATAATTACTTTCAAAATTTCCAATAAGCACATCGTCCACAAATCTGAAATAGGGAATTTCATTTAGATAATGAGTTCCGATCTCATACTTATTCAAATAGATATCAGCCAACATGGAGGAACAGCCACCCCCCATGGGAATACCTTGAATTTGTTGATAGAATGAATCTCCGTTGTAAAGTAAGTTTTCATATAAAACGAATTTGATGAGGTTTTCGTAACTATTGATGTTGATAAATAGATGCAAATTGTATTCATGAAATGTTTCGATCATGATCTCAAACAGATCCTTTAAATTTATGTTATTGAATAAATCTTTAAAATCGTAGCTTTTAAGGTGTAATCTCTCTGGTATTTTGCTCAACTTTTCTATGACTTCATTACTATTTGATACCATTACCGTACCACTTGATTTTATTTTCGCCATTGTAGGTCTTAAAATATTCAGCAGGATAGCATTTGCCTTAGTTAAATAAGTTCCACATCCCACAGTCACCGGTCTAAATTTGACGGGTGACTTATGCATTTTAGGTATTAATACCAGGTATGGAAATTTGATTGTAGTGATTTCAATACCGATCCTTTTATACAATGCTGTGATTTTGTTTTCATTTGCTGTTTTAGACAAAACATTTAGTTTATACATTGTTTCGTTGTCGTAACATTTTTTTAATTGCTCTACATAGTATTTTTTGCAAGTAAATGCATAGTTTGAGGTAACTTTGTCCATATAAGTGATCACATACATATTTTGAAATATTTTCAACCGGTTCTTGTCCATTTTATAATTAGTAATTTTATTTTGTCGGTTTTTGTAATAAAGATTAAAATCAGCTAAAACTGCACTCTTCCATTCTTGAAAGGTTTCCATTGGAAAACTGTACTTTACAGCTAGTTTGTAAATAAAATCATCTAGATCCTTTTTAAAAAGTTTTCCGTGATTATAAAAATTCTGAAATCTGAATTTAGTGCCCAATTGTAAAAATTCTCTAAAATCCGAATCCATTGCAACTTCTAAATCACCAGTAACAATGTGATCATGATCTCTATTGCGAAATTTACTTGTTTCACATTGACATATCAAGTTATCATTTTTGTCCATCTGTCTTCCGATCATATTATAATTGAAGATTTTACGTCCGTTAGTTTTCATATATCGATATGTTAAACAAACTTCGGTCTTTTTTATCGGTAGGAGATAATTATGTTTTTTCAAAATTGTCTTAAATGGTATTGCATCATAATTCTTATTACAAAAAGTTGTAATTAGATATTCCTTCCCATATGGATTATTATTATTTTGTTCTAGCATAATTTCCAATTTCTTTGCTTTTAATTTAAATATATCGTAAAAAATGGCAATGTTTGCTGTAAGGATAGGATCGTCTTTATCGTTATCTTGCATAATGGGGTTTTTCATCCATTCCAACCAAATACGATATAAAAACTTTTTCTTTATTCCGAACACTTTATTTTTAATCCAATTTTCCTTTATAGTTTTATATGTCTTGATTTCTTCTATAAAATGTTTCAGGTTGTTTAAAACAACTTCAAATTTTACTTTCTTGCGCCTACCACCTCGTTTACCACGAGTTGTTTTCTTATTCTCTTTATTTTTATATACGGGAGATTGTTTTACATCTGTACTATATTCCAAATTGTGCGTGTTATTAAAGTTGATAGTATTTAATCCATATGGATATACTGTTTTATATTGTTGTATATGCTTATTTTCCCACCAAAGTCTTTCGTTATGATCTTTTACAATATCAAGAATTGTTACTTTAACATTTTCAAAACCGTGTTCCGAAAAATGGTTTAACTCCAAGTTGGTATCAAAGGTCGTATTATTTTTCACTTTTTTAACTTGACT
>OX578138.1:51371206-51411510 GCA_951213105.1 Amaurobius ferox
GCGTTCAAATACATAAGTATCACTTAAAGTATCTTTTTTCATGAATGGAACGAGCTATATCCACGAGAATGTCACCCAATTTATCGCATTGTATTACATATGAAAAGTGAAAATGTTTCTCAATAGGAAATATTTTTTTTTATTTATATGACTTTTGATATTTTTGTGAAAAATGTGCAATATCTCGAAAACTGTTCATGTTAGCGTTCCAAAATTTATGTCAATCGTTTTCTAATGAAAAATTATATAAGAAATGTCTATTTACGTAACTTTATTAGAGGTTTTGATATTTTGAAGACTTTTTTTCAAAATTTCTCTCGAATATTTAGGGGGGTTCTGAACATTCGATTGCGTATAAAAACAATAGGCTTCCAGTGTTTACGAATTGTAATTTTTGTTCCAAATTTCGTTCGAATCGGTCCATTCGTTCGTCAGTTATCGCCTCTAAAGGCTCACTCACACATATACACATTCTTTCACACACGCACACGCCACTTCAAAAATGTTCGATTCGTGATCAGGAATGCTTGTAACGTGCTCTCCCGTCGAAAACTCGAATTCGAATTTTCGACCCCGTCACAATACTTCCTTTATACATTATTGTATATAAGGAAAGTAAAAAATCTCATCAAAGAAATAACTTGCACTTTGGATGATGAATTGCAGTTCTCCGATACAAAACTTATATTAAATTTAGGGCTATACTCCCATTTTAGGGCTTTGCGCTTGAAGTCTACTTTAGGCTATACAATTCTTCTAGAATATACAATTTAAAGTTGTTTACGAACCATTTTGGGTGCATATATATATTTATGACTTTAAGCTCCTCTTATGCTGTGGCAAATATTTTTTTTATATTTCAGATTATATTAGTCAGCAGCCAATTTGAACAAGTATTTTTATGCAATATTATTTTACTTTATCTACAAAATATTGTACATTGATATACACAGTAATGAATAGGTTCTAAGATTCCTATTCGAGTTTTCCATATATTTACAATTTTTAAGCACTTTAGAGAACGAATAATTTTTAGTCGTGTAGTACCATTCTATCTATATATGTATTATATGTATCTCGAACACAATCCGTTTGATTTTTATACATTTTGGCTTCCAGTTGAGATGCATTTCCCTATTACAGATACAATTTTGTTATAAACAGGAAAAATAAAACTAGCCTCTAAAAGTAATAAAATGAAGATCAGGGTATTCCAGAAATCTTTCTCTCAAAACAAGTGGGCATTCAATATCTAAGCTGAACTGTATACATTAAAAAAAAATATTTACTACATTCACATCTGTAAAATATACGCGGTATACCACCTAAATTTGGTTCAAATCCCTTTAACGGTTTTTGAGATCACAAATTGGTCACATTTGATTGCTTACATTTGAAATAAGAAGGGTGATAGTAACCATAAGACGAACAATATTTAATATGGAAACTAGGGTCGCATTCCACTCTGAGTGTCAGAAAAGCATAAAGTTAAAGTTGAACTTTCAACAGTGAAAATAAGGAGAGTTAACGTAATCATAGGTTGCACAATCCCATTTATTTACACCAGCGAAAAACTCAAAGTAGATGCTCAAAGTGACGGCCAAGGATGCCGTTGCACAATTCACACCGGCGAATGAACGACTGGCGCACGCTCCCGAAAACACCTGGTGTCGTGTTTATCCTGTCCGCTGCAACATCAATTCTCGCGACGAGATTTTCTACGGAGTCCACAAGCGTCTCGTACACAAATGATTTCATTTGCTCCAGAAGAATAAGTCCAGTGAATGAGGTCCGGAGAGCGTGGAGGCCAAGCCACAGGTCCACTACTTCCAATCAGCCAATCAGCTGAAACTGTCGCTGCTGCTTCTTGTAACTGGAAACTTGCATTCAGTGCATGCTTGACGGCGATGTTCTGGAGATGTGATACTTCTCCGGCACGACAACTATGTCGAAGTGGCGACTTGTGCTTGTTGGACGTGTTTCGAAGTTATTCTTTTCTGACACTCAGAGTGGACTGCAACCCTAGGTCCCATAGTAAATATTGTTCGTCTTGATGGGTACTATCACCTTTATTATTTTGTCAAAACAGTTTACGAACACCCTGTATACTAGCGAAAAGTTGGACTTAGAATGGGCTCGGGCATATGAAGTATGAAAGTTGTGGAGGATTTCAAATTAAAACTTTATTTAGCAAATAATTATGGAATTAGAAGTATAAAAAATTAATTTCAATGTTTGAGAATCCTAATACAAAAGAGCATATATATACCTTTTTATAATTTGAATATTAAATTAAACACATTAGAATGCAGGAAAAGAATGAAAGAAAAATTATATTTTAAATCTCAAAATCGTATTTAATATACCGAAATACGTTTAAATCACACTGCATAAAAGTGCACACGTTTTGGTTAGCTATTTGAGAGTTGTTGTTTACTTTTCATTTGTAGGAAACGTAGTAAGCACGCACAGTTTAAGAATATGCGTTACAATTCTTGTTATCGTTTGTTTTAATTATTGAAATTGTGATTCTGCAAATCTGCATTCAATTTCACGAATTTATACAACATTTTAATTTTCCTATCGATTGTAGTTTTCGAGTTAGAAGGATAACAAAATTGAGGTAAATATTGATTTTATTTCGTTTAGAATGGAGAATGGGCTTTGCTTCGCTCTTCTGTAACAACTTGCCACCCCAATTTGGTGCAGATTAATTCCGTGTTTTTTGTTTTTAAATTACTGATTGCCAATAAGTTGGTAACCCGCTTACACGTCTGCAGACCAACAAAAGGCCTTTTTGGTATATTGCGACCCCACCAATGTATTTACGGTGAAAACTCTACTTGTGATCACTATCACAATACTTTTCCTTAGGCGGTATAAGTTAAAGTAAAGAGTTTATTTAATTTACTGCCAATAGCATATCAAACAAGAAAATGGTACAAGTTACAATTTTTATTACCATACATTTTTTTAAAATTAATAATTTTCAACAAGTTGGCGACCCAGCCTCACGTCCGCAAACCTAAAACAAAAAGGCATTTTTGGTATATTGCGACCCCACCGATATGTATTTACGGTAGAAACTGTACTTGTGATCATTATCACAATACTTTCCCTTAGGCTGTATAAGTTAAAGAGTTTGTTCTACTACCAAAAGCATATCAACCAAGAAAAGTGGTACAAGTCACAATTTCTTCACATTTTCTTTCACAATTACCATACATTCCTCTAGTTCTGTGGTCGAGGAAAGTAATAAAATAAATAAATTTGCTCAATAATATAAAAGAATTGCTTCTTTTAATTGTAATTTTTGCTAACAAAGAGAATAAATTTATTCCCACAGCGCTATGGGATGGATCATCCCAAAGAAAATTATATTTTCTGAAATTTCGGTGAATTGGCGCTGTTTATAAAGTGCTCCAAGTAGGTAACTGAAAACGAAATATTTTATAAATTAGAATTTCCATACAGTTTAAATGCTAGTGTCATACATTTTTACGCAATATATGTCAAATTTATGAATATACATAGCGAAAAGCTACGGAGAATATCCACTCTGAATCTAGTAGGAGAAAAGTGTTACCTTCATATGATATTTCTTTACTATATTAAGAGAAAATAAAACATCTGATGTGGGCAACACATGACTTTCCTTATAGAATGCAATGAATTTACTACTTTTACCCTAAAAAAATAGGTTTATCTTATGGTAGATACTTATATTCTTTCCAAGATATTGAATTTTCGACGATTAGTCTTCATTTTCATTGTTTTAGCGTCATTTTTATCCATTTGGCGAGATTTCCGTTAATTTGGCAACATTTAAAAAGTCGCTAAGTTGGCGACATTCCGCCAAATTCGTCGCCAAAATCTTGCCAAGCGTAATGGACGAAGAAATCAGTTATCCTTACACAGACAAATGACTATTGGCGTTCGAATACAAACGTATTACTCAAAGTATATTTTTTCATGAATGGAACGAGCTAGATCCACGAGAATGACGTCACCCAATTTATCGTATGGTATTACATATGAAAAGTGAACATGTTTCTCAATCGGATTTTTTTTTAATTTTATATGACTTTTTGACAGTTTTTTCGAAAAATGTGCAATATCTCGAGAATGGTTCATGTTAGCGTTATAAAATTTATGCCAATCGTTTTCTAATGAAAAATTACATAAGAAATGTCTATTTGCGTAACATTATTAGTGGTTTTGATTTCTTGACGATTTTTTCAAAATTTCATTCGGAAAATTTAGGGCAGTTCTAAACATTCGATTGCGTATAAAAACAAAAGGCTTCCAGTGTTTATGGATTGTGATTTTTGTACCAAATTTGGTTCGAATCGGTCCATTCGTTCGTCAGTTATCGTCTCCACAGACTCACTGACACACACACACAGACATCACTTCAAAAATGTTTGATTCGTGATCAGGGATGCTTGAAACGTGCTCTCCCGTCGAAAACTTGAATTCGAATTTTCGACCCCGTCACAATACATCCCTTATACATTATATATATAAGGAAAGTAATAAAAAATAATAAACCATGAAAGATAATTCTTATGGGATTCTTCCTAAAATCTTCTTCTCCTGAAAATTCCCCCCTTTCTTTCAAATGCTCCGTTTATCCTGACATCATTACGATTTCAACTTTGCCAAGGATAATCAAAGATATATAAGTTGACTTCGAAAAAAGCAGAAGTAATATGATTGTCAAGATCTTTTTAAGTGTCTGCTTCTAGTTTATCTATTTGAAGGTTATCAATTGCATCACCTAATGGGATGGTATAAACTCCATAACATCTACCGTTGAAAAGTTCTTAAAAACACAAATAAACGATAAGAATTTCAACCAGCCGCTCTTACTATGGGTAACAATGGCATTAATGAAATGATAGGGTATTTTCCTAATCTTTCAAAAAATATTTTCATTTTTAAAACAAGAAGTAAATGTAAAAACTTCGTTGTTTGTGTAAAATCATTTATTTTTAAATCGTCATGAGCAGTATCACATGTTATGAACTTGCTCTCTTATATATAGATATAGAAGCGAAGTTGCTTATTGGCCTTATTTTTAGCTATATTACAACATTAGGATTATAGTATATATATATATATATATATATAATTGAAGAATTTTAATTTACTTGTATTATATATACCAGAGATTGATCATTTATTGAAATTGTTCTGAAGTGAATATAAGTGAATATATGAAAATAAGATGATCTGAAGTGAATATTTGATATTAAAAATGACTATACGATAAGCTTGTGAATATGATAGAAAGAACATAAAAAATGAAACAGGTACTAAATTGGTATAAAATACGCCTTTTTCCTTGTTCCATATATAAGTTAAGGAATTGAAAAAAGAATTACATATGGTAAAGATTGGTGAATATATTCACTTTACCTATTGGTGAATATATTGCCCTCAGATTAAATTTTTTAGTGTTATAAATCATATATGTAATACAGGTCCATAAGGTAATTATACCCTTGTTCCCTGCATAAAGATACATGATGTAAATGCTTGAAGAGTGTATAAGATGAAAAGTTGCCAAACAGAACATTTTTTTTTTGCACGTGGAGCTAGGCCTTTCTGGCTCCCAAAAATTTTTTTGAAAATGAATAAATTGAAAAAAGTGAAAAGCATTTCCGAAGCCATGTACGTTATCAAGGGCCATATCTGGTTCGTTAATGCTGATTCTACGTTTCTGTGTGCATTACTGTAAATTGTATTACAGAAATAATACACACACACACACACACACACACACACACATATATATATATATATATATATATATATATATATATATAATGCACAAATTTTAATCTTTCTCCAATAATGTGACCTTTTCTTTCATAATTTTTATCCCAAATTCCTATTGTATGTCACGCACATATTGCAACTATATTAAATTCTATCCCACGCTACAAATATTAACAAATTCTGCCAGTACTTTTTCTTTTCCTCTACCAAACTATTTATGGCAATAATCTTAACCTCTGCCTAAACTTTCTCATATGAAACTGCTTCCCCATCACATTTTTAGTGCATAAGGAACGCGAAGACAGCATGTATCCTATGTCGTCATAAATGTCTCCCTCTCCGCCATGTCTGTACATTGTGCGAACCAACTCATATTGCATTGTGATTTCTTGAGAGCTGGTCGCTGGCGAGGTGCTCAGCCCAATGCAACAAATTCTGTTTCATAAGAGTCATCTAATAAAGTAGACTTTTGGAATCTGAAAAGTATCTTTCCTAGACTATTGCAACTGCCATTACACACACACACGCATATATATATATATATATATATATATATATATATATATATATATATATATATATATATATAGGCTGCATATTGGACTCATTTTAACTATCTTTCAACAATGGGGCTCTCTCTCTCTCTCTATATATATATATATATATGTATATATATATATGTATATGTATATATATATATATGTATATGTATATATATATATGTATATGTATATATATATATGTATATATATATATATATATGTATATATATATATATATATATGTATATATATATATATATATGTATATATATATATATATATATGTATATATATATATATATATGTATATATGTATATATATATATATATATATAAACAAAAGGAGATTTTTCGCCGGCCAATTTGGCAAATAAGTGTCGGTTCTATTTTTCGAGGATCTGGCAAATTTTAGATTAAAATTTTAACTGGAGGACTAATCTATGCACAAAATTTCAATTGAAAGTATGGAAGTATGTTAAAAATACCATCAGAGAAGTTGAAACAGACAGACAGTCAGATGGACACCCATCGGTCATGACGAATTCAATTAAATATTTTTGTGAATTTAGTTATTTATTTAAGTAAATGCGTACAAAATAGACTCGGAGGGGGGGGAGGTCCCATTTTATCGACACATAACAGGCAAATACAAAATAAAACGAAAACACACGACATGATAAAACACCAGTCGCTTGCTGACATACAAAATATATCAACGTTACCAATTATTACATATCTTAAAAAACTTATTGAGATCAAAATCCATGCTGACTATTAATATTTCTTACATAACCTAGTAAAATATTTACTATATAACGAAGCCCTTCACTTAAGAGGCTCATTAATTAAGATCATTAAATGATATAATGTTTACATTTTTTTGACCGTATTTCATATTAACATAAAGCAAAATTCACTTTGTGCAATGTAAGGAAAATTCGAGCAACTTATGAATGGAATGAATTAGATTCTTGAGGATGATGTTAACAGATGTATTTCAAAATATTACATATGAAAATGTAACATATTTAATGATAGTTAATACTTTTTTTTTTTAATTTTATGTGATTTGTGATATATTTATTTGAAAAAATGTAATATCTAGAGAACGGTTAATGTAAACGTTTCAACATTTATACCAATCATTTTCTAATGAAAAATTGCATAAGAAATGACTATTTATGTAACGTTATTGAAAGTTCTAATTTTATGATGATTTTTTTTTAAATTCCATTTGACAATTCGGGATCTTCCGAGCATTCCAGTATTTACGGATGTAATTTTTGTACCAAACTTCGTTGGAGACATTCCATTCTTTTGTGAGATATCATCACCATAGACACACACACAAAGAGATAGAGAGAGAGAAAATAACTTCGAAAGCGATCGATTTGAGTTCAGGGATTCTTGACACGTGCTCTTCAGTTGAAAATTTGATTTCGAATCTTCGACCCCGTTACTATGATTCCCCTATACATTATACTACATATATATAGTGAAAATAAAAAGTGGCCATTCCATTACATTTTAAACAGAAAATATCAAAAACAGTTCAAAAATACACTTTGTCTGGGCGATAACTATAGAAAAAAGTCGCCAAACCTCCAACCGTAATACAGCACAAACACTTTTTCATTATTATTAAAAGCAACCCCGACGCAATGCTAGGTAGTTGTTCTCTTCACAAATTAACGCTTTCGTCTTATTCATTTTTTCGCTTTAAAAAAAAGAGCCTCAAATTAACTCTGTCCAAGAAAGGGGTGGAGAAGTGGGGGAGGGGTGACTGGTGAAAGGGTGTATGATATCGAAAGCTTTGAAAGAACAAAAGGTTTCGGTATTTTTAAAAGGAAAAGTTAGTTTTTGTTTTTTATTCAATGTTATTCTGTTATTTTCTGTTGTGGTCGTTGGAGAGCATGTGTAAACACTGAGGGGTTGCTCTTCTCAAGGGCAAATTAGAAAACTTAAAGGACAACTGCGGAGGACAAATATTTTATGAGTCACACTTAAGAATGGAAATAGAAGTTTTGAGAAAAATGTAAGACAAATATGAAATTGAATTCGAAATGAAATTTTGTGAGCTGTTATCTTTTTCGTATTATCGCAAGGAAAATATTCTCAGTACGTGAGATTTCACATCCGTACATTTTGTTGAAATTATATGTAAATGGTTAATCAGTACTCTTATCTCCAGCTTATCTTCAGGTTATCTCTGCTCTATTCATTGATATAAAGACGATATTATGTTCATTTATATACTTGATTGAAACTTTAAATTCTTCACCTTCAGATTGCAGATCAAAATGTTACTTTCAATCTGTCCATTTCTCTAATTTTTACAGGGAAATCTGTAATACGACGTAAGTCTGCATGAATTGAAACAGTTATCGCAAATCTTAAGTTTTTTGAAGCATTCTAATTTCAATATTATTCACATTCCCCCTTCACCTACTGCTTTTAACTTACTGCATAATGATGTATCTAATTTAATCCGCAATCGTTGTAAACAATTCTAATCTCAACGGAGAATCGGACCAACAATCCGCTGTCGGAATCATGACAGTATTTAACATTGAGTTTTTAAAGTAATCGGTATGTCTATAAAAACATTACGCATTAATATTTTCTTCTATAAATTATTGTCTTCCATAAACTTTTCTCTTCTTTTAAAACTACTCATTTTTTCCATAAAATTTCATTTATATTTATAATTCCTTTTATATACATTTATTTCTTTTGTGTATTATTCTCTTCTAATTCTTCGTTTCTTCCATAAACATTTTATCCCCCACCTACAAAACAATACAGCTGCCATCTTGCTTTGTCTTTTTATCCTGAAGAATGAGGCTTATGCTGTGCCTTCGAAACCATTTGTTACTTTTACTAATTTATATGTTGTGTTTTCACAGATTTACTTCTTAGCTATTTTTGCAACAGGTCGAGTAATTTAATCTAAATTCTTCGATGTCTGACGTAGACAGTGCCAGTCTGTTTGTTTTTTGCTCAATGTAAAAAATAACCCAATTGCTATACTGTCATTTTTCAAATTTTGTTTTATTATAATAAATAATTTGATATTCTACTTATTAATTCAAATACAGTATTTTATAAAATATGCAACTTATTTCTATAAAGCAGTCATAAGTGAGTTAGGTGATAACTTATGGCTGTTTTCTACAAGGACGTTATGCATTTTGTCTTACAAATAGTAGTTTGTTTATAGTGACAATATTCTATAACTAGATAAATATGGTCAGAGACATTCCGCATTCTACATCAGGTTTATTTTAATAAATAATTTGACATTCTGCACTTTAATTCTAATATAATATTTTATTATCGAATAAATATTATGATCAGTGTCATACTGCAATCTACATCCACTTTATTATAATAAGTAATTTGACATTCTACTCATTAACTCAAATACAGTTTTCTATAACTAAATAACAAATATGGTCAGTGAAATTCTACTTTTTACACCAGCTTTATTATAATAAAAATTAACATTCTTCTTATTAATTCCAATACAATATCCAATAACTGAATAACCAAAATGGCCAATGCCGTTCTATATTCTACATAAGCTAGTTTGGAATTCTACTTAATAATTCAAGTGCAACATTATACATATAACTGAATATCAAATACGTCTTGTGCCATTCTACATTCTACACTACTCTTACATTCCAATTTCTTATATGTCCATAATAAGAAAAGAATATTGGGGAAACCACCGTCTTTAAAAAAAATAAGGCATCAGGTGGTCAATGCTGACCTCTAAGCTTCTGTGTGAACTCAGGACGCTGGCAAGATTTCAAGAATATATTTACTTTTCCTGGCGAAATAATCAGCTAAAGCGAATATCTGGGGTGGAATGCTGCACTCTATTTTCCCATGCATTCATATTTTGTACATTTTAAGTTCATTTGCAATGCAATCAATACTAAAAACAATTGATGTGGCCTACACATTACTTTCCCTACACATCAATGACGATATTGTAGAAGTACAATAAAAATTTAAAGCTTCTTATAACTTGATCTCCTTAAAGAATCAATAGGATTTTTTTATTACCGATTAAAATAAGCATACCAATTTTGGTGCCAGATATTAGGTTTTACTCTGAAAAGTAAAGTTTTTGGATAGTTCGATAATTGCTAGTGATAATTACTAATAATTTCTGCTATTTTATTTCAAGTTGCAAGTAATTATAAGGATTTTACTCAATTGATAAGAATGATAACATAAACATTAGTGACACTGTCACGGGTAAACATATTAAAAGAAAAATTTTTATTTGCACAATCGAGTACGTAAAATAGAGACCAATAAACATAGATTCAAATAACAGAATGTTCCGGGTGTTATTATTACATCGGGTTAAAAGAAAATGTTAATTAAAATGTTGTGAAATGTTTCACTTGAAAAGTTTGAGATAAAGTTGTAGAAAGTTTTTTTATTTTTAATGTTACGAGAACTCTCAGGTAATCTATTACTGATATTTTAGTAATACCAATATAAAATTTATAAATGTTATCACCCGAGTCAGAACAACATACACTCCAACTTGGTTTAAATAATTACATTTAAATTTATCAGTACGGACAAGACCGAAAATGATAATAACGTTGGCATAGCTTTAAAACTTAAATTTTAAAATTTAATTCACTCCACAAAACTAAATAAGCCACAACTAAATAAATTTTAGGATTATAAGAACTAAATTTGAACAGCAATTTAGCGGAGTAAGTTACAAGTGTGGCATTGGAAAAAGGGAGTTTTGAATGAATGTCAATATAGATTTTTTAGATGAAGTTATGCGAATGGGCAGCTTCATACCCAAGACAAAAGATAAAATAGATTTCATCGGTTAAACATTTAATGGAGGACCACATATTAAAGACTCTATTGGCGGCAAAAACAGTTTTTTTCCTTATAAGGAACAGGGTGGAAAAAAGCGGGAATATAAGAATTAGACAACGTAGGTTTACGATAAACAGAAGTATGAAAACAATTAGTACCTCGAAAAACAAAAACATCAAGAAAAGATAGAAATATGTCGCTTTCATGTTTAACAGTAAAATTAATAGAGAGTAAAAATCATTAATCGTAGAAGAACTTTGAAATTATCAAGACTATATTCCATATGATAAAAATATCATCTTCGAAACGACACCAAGAAACAGATTTACATTTAAAACGGAACTAAATATTGTTTCTTGTAAAACACTCGGTTTTCTTTGTATAGATTCTTTTGTATTTATATTTCGTTTTTCTTATGCTTTATATATTTATTATATTTATCGGCACATATTTCATCTCGAGTAACATTTTTATCTATAAAACGTTCACATCGCTATTTCACGTCGTCAAGTAATTTACGCCAGGTTGTGTCTGTGATTTTGTCATTTTGACGGTCTCGTTCTCGGCTCTCAGCTCACGTTGAGAACTGAAACTTGGCTCACAGTTTCATCTCGCGGAACATTTTCATCTATAAAACTTTCACGCCACTACTTTACGTCGTTACTTGATTACTTTTCGTCGTTTTATTCAATTTCGCGTGTGATTAAAATGCGCCACTGGTATGTAGGAAAGAACATTGAAAAACTGTGTTTTTTTTGTGTGTGTGTCATAATTTATTATCACAAATATTAGCATAATCATGGTTTAACATTTTTTTTAGGATTTTTTGGAAAAAACAAAATGTTTGAAAAATTGACGCTGTTTCAGTGATCTGAGAGCTTTGAAATCCCATAGCCTTCTGAAGTGTTTTGATTGAAATAATGATTGAAAATTTTATTTGTTTTAATGAATTTATCCACAGATATATTTCTTTATCTCTACAAAAATCTGATGCGGACAGTACATGACTTTCTCTATATAATGCAATGAATTTATTCTTTCACAGTGAAAAAATGACGTATAAGACCACGGTACAATGATTTACCGTTGAATTGTGCTCTCGGATCTGAATTGTGCTCTTGAATTTTCGGATGGCAACATGTAAAACTATTTCAAAGTATCGAATTAACTTATATTTCCCACAACTGTAAAATAATAATTATCAATATTGATTGCAACCTCAATAAACGTCCATTTTAATTGGCGCTTCTAAACTTACGCGTTAGACAAGCTTTAAACCATGAGGCCATTTGTGGTTCTTGGTGATTTATAACGCAGAAAAAAAATTAATAGTTATAATGGCATTCTCATGTTATTAACAGCACAAGACGATTACATTTATGTGAATACAGGGGCATATATTGTTACAAATGTATCCTCTAGAATCGTGGATGTACGTTCAGGATACAAAAATGAGTCCACATTTCTGGATAACTAACACATTTATTTACAAGCACAGAGCAAACTGTAACAATACATTAAAGCAGCACTTAAATATTCCAGTAATTTCACCGAAAACTTTACTATTCCCGAAACATTGACGTATTCCATTTCACAAAACAGCGCTACTATTCTTAAAACATTAACGAATATCACAGTTCAATGTAGCCCGTATCACGTCAACTGCTCTCCAACTGAGTGATGACTCCTTTTATGGACTCTATAGAAACTTCTAAAAATACCTCATATCTCGTAGAATATTGGTAATTTCGAGGTGATTTTTTAACCCTCAGTCGTCAAATGTTGCCAAATTGGAGATAAATTGCTAAATCTGGCAACCCTCTTCTGAACTTCATCATCTGACAACCCTAGATTTACGTCATGAGGAAGGTTGTCCTTATGGGTGTTTTCTTTATCTGGTTTTCAATACAGACTTTAGTGAAAGGGAGAAAAAGCGCATTTTACACATTCGGAACGATATAAATACCCAAGTCTGCAATAGAAATATACTTAACAATTAAAAAACGCGAATGAAGGCTTCCCAATCAGGAAAATACAAAATCAAGGGACAGTTTCAGGGTCAACGAGTTAGAAAAACAAATGAAAAATACATTTTTATACTCGTCAAAAGTGAAATTTGCAACACCATGAATTAATGCACGTAGCCATATGCAAACGGCAGTTCCGGTAGAAGAGAAAGTCATATGCAAATTGTGGTAGCGGTCTCAGAACCAAATTGTGGGAACCGATTCCGCCACGCACAAAACAGCCAGTGATCGTATATCACAACAAAAACAATATAGAAATTTATAGTGGTAATTATCATACTTAATTTAACACAGGCAATATTATTTAGATGAGGTTTTCTCAGTCTAGAAGAATTAGATTCTAGATGGTAATCAGTGAGCAAACAACATGATGGAATACAAGAGAAAGGGCACATTTATCAATTTAAACAAATCAAATTTTATTCAATCATTAGCATTTATTTATCAATATTCATTTACTTTCAAATTATTATTCAGAATGATTCAGAGCTTCCGTTATCATTAAACATTTATCATTCAAATTATGCTCTGCTCAATAATATTTCAATAATTATATATTTCAATAATATTTCAATAATATTTCGTAAATTCAACAATGCTAGTATTATTCAAAATCAACCAATGTTTAGTGTGCCTGTATTGTATTAATTTGTGCCATATATTTCAGTTGGAACTTCTGGTTCCAATACATAAAGGGGTTACCTGTACCGTTGAACTAAACCAAAATTTCACAGAAAAGTTTCAAGTTCGGAAACAGTACTTGAAGGGAACCTAATTAATTTCCAAAACGAGTGTCCAGGACATCTCAAAATTCAACAGGGCCTTACGCCAGATAATTCCAAAGAGATCATCCATCAAGGTACAACCCAAAGAAGACCAACTTGATTCACCGTAAAAATCATCCTGGAATAAAAAAAATAATTTTAGAATTTTGATATAGAACGTCGAATCTTCTCCAGGTACTTCTTCATCCAGGCTCCAGGAATGGATCGTGGTTTCATCAGAAACAAAATATCTCCATCCGAGTACAATTAGCCATTTTGGCCAAAGTCTTTGTCTTAAAAGTTTAAGACAAAAATTCGATGCGACTTCTCCAAACGAAACTTCCAAGCCGAATCCCCCGGGTCTCAAGAGTCCAGCGAAAACTTCTCCTCAGCGCAGCTTCCTGATTGGCAGGCAAGCGCGCCCAGCAACAGGCTTCTCCTCAAGACCACACGTCACACATCCAGGCGAGACAGAAATCCTGGCCCGAGCCAACGGATCTCGACGAAACACAGTTTTTAATGCAAAACAAATTCAAACAAGGCTTACCAAAACACAGCACAGGCACGGAAGGAAAGAAAAGAGTTTTTCTCACAGAAAAACACGAAAGGCTCATGGCGCAGAATTGCGACATGACAAAAGGATTAAAAGAACAAGCAAAGATATGCAAAATAAATATGTTTATTCAATAACGAATGTGACCTCCATGGGCAGCTATACAGGCCGCCAAATGGCGAGGCATGCTATCGATGAGGATATTAATGGTGGCCTGACGTAATCCTTGCTAAGCAGCGTCTACGGTGTGTACTGATGGTCCCCGGTGTACCTGATGTTCGAAGAGGGCTCACGTGTGTTCAATGGGAGAGAGATCCAGCAATGCTGCAGGCCAGTAAAGGATGTGAATTCCATTCAGGCTGTTGAGAGTTCACCGTTCGGTGTGCGGTATGGCATTGTCTTACTGGAACACCTTGCCGGGGACTGCCTGCACCAGTGGCAGAACTACAGGCATCCAACTTTTGTGAAGTATCGATCCGCTGTCAGATTACCTGCAATTACCCAAACCATGATGTCCGGTGTGGCGCTCGGTGATATGGGCTGGCAAGTGGCGTTCCCTGGAAAAAGCCACACCGCTTACGGCTGCCATTCCTCCACAGGTAGAAGCTAGGTTCATCCGTAAACAAATCTCGATGCCATTTTTTGGTCCAGTAGCGATGACAACGATACCACGCCAGACATGCATCCTTGTATCGAGAGCTTAATGGCTCTCCATTGGCTATTTCATGCAACCTGTTGCAAATAGCATGGGTTCACGCAGGTGCAACCGTTGATGGTGGCAGGCTGTTTCGGATGTCAATTACCGTTGCGAATGGGTCTCGACGAGCCGTTCGGCAAATCAGCGCTCTGTCGTGCTCCTTTTCTTTCTACTCTCTCGTTGACTTCTTTCTGATGTTTCTACGCGCATGTGTTACACATCGCTGGATGGTACTCACATCGTTCCCAACACGCGTGGCAATTATACGCATCTACAAACTCACGTCAAGCAGTTCCAGGATACGGTCTTGTCCCCCATCTGTTAACTCCTGGTATACAGCTCGCTGACGTCTTCGATGCATCGCTTCTTCACTTTTTCGAAAGTTCGACTGCTGCACATCACTGATAGCATTTACAGGACGAGCCGTTTGCTGGTTTTTATCACCTGAAACTATGTGGTACGTGACCCGATACGTTCGAAAAATTCATTCGTATATGACTCTACCGGTACTGTGATTTTCATATGGCTACATTCATTCCTTCATGCTGTTGCAATTTCACTTTTGGCGAGTGTATCATCTAACTGCGTGTTTCAGTGTCTTCTTTCGGCTTTGATTTTGATGATTCTTGAATTTGATGTTTCCGGTTCCTGAGCCTTTTGATTTCTTTACAAATATGGACATATAAAAATAAGTTGAGAATCTAGGTTCAACCCGTTGGGAAAAAAATTAAACATAAAAAGGCAAAAACCTCAATTTTAATCTCTGATTTGCACTATAAGATTATAATTTATTATATTTGCCTTGGCATACAAAACAATTTGTATTCAAGCGGTATTCAGGATTAGGATAAAAAACGGATGCAAATCCAGTACACTACAAATATATTCCACTATCTGCTTTATCTCCTTTCTAAAGAAGTTGACATCGGTAACTAAAATTAATTGTCAGCGCATTGTGGTTATTAAATGAAAATTTATGTTCTTTTCTTTATTGATGGAAAATATAAACAAATAAAATTGGAATACAACAATTTGCGTTATTTTTTGATTTTATGCTCAGCAAAAAGGCATGGGGGTAAAATAAGCTTTTTATGAAACTGATACAGATTGTGAATTTACTATTTTTATTTTCCACAACTTGATTAAATTCACAATCGTAATTTTCTAGCCAAGGTGAAATCATTTAAGCAACACTCAGTTCTCCCTCAAGTATTTAGTTTTGCATTTTTTGTCTGTCGATTCTATATATATAACACTTCACTCAATAAGTCTCGGGTTAGACACATATATGGCAACACTGTTGACAGACCCATATGATTTCTGGATAGCACCAACCTTGAAACGACACGTGTCAAAATTTCATGACATTCTGACAATTACTTTATAGGTTACAGTGGTTTTAGTGACCCCAGTTTTGTAATTTTCAAAACAATGGATAAAAAATAATTTCGGGTATTGATTAGACATTGTTACTTTCCTTATATAAATAATGTATAAGGAAAGTATTGTGACGGGGTCGAAAATTCGAATTCGAGTTTTCGACGGGAGAGCACGTTCCAAGCATCCCTGATCACGAATCAAGCATTTTTGAAGTGATGTCTGTGTGTGTGTGTGTGTCAGTGAGTCTGTGGAGACGATAACTGACGAACGAATGGACCGATTCGAACGAAACTTGGTACAAAAATCACAATCCGTAAGCACTGGAAGCCTATTGTTTTTATACGCAATCGAATGTGCAGAACCCCCCTAAATTTTTGAGTGAAATTTTGAAAAAATCGTCAAAAAATCAAAACCACTAATAAAGTTACGCAAATAGACATTTCTTATATAATGTTTCATTAGAAAACGATTGACATAAATTTTAGAACGCTAACATGAACCGTTCTCGAGATATTGCACATTTTTAAAAAAAATATCAAAAAGTCATATAAAATAAAAAAAAAAATTTCCTACTGAGAAACATGTTAACTTTTCATATGTAATAAACCATATGATAAATTTGATGACCTCATTCTCGTGGATCTAGCTCGTTCCATTCATGAAAAAAGATACGTTGAGAAATAATTTTGTATTTGAACGCCAATAGTGATTTATCTGCTGTTAGAATAACTTATTTCTCTGTCCATAACGCTTGGCGAGATTTTGGCGACGAATTTGGCGGAATGTCGTCAACTTGGGGACTTTTTTAAATGTTGCCAAATTAACAAAAATCTCACTAAATGGATAAAAATGACACTACATCAACGGAAATGGCGACTAATTGATGGAAATTCAATATCTTGGTAAGAATATAAGTATCTACTATAAGAAGAACATTTTTTTAAACTGTAAATATAGTAAATTCATTGAATTATATAAGGAAAGTCATGTGTTGCCCACATCAGATTTTTTTTTGATGGGGGAAAAATACTGTTGAAGCCAAACAGTGGCTTGATAAGCGTTACGGAGTCTCTGCAGCAGGGAAATCAACTATTATTGACTGGTATGCTGAATTTAAACGCGGTCGTACCAAACACCGATGATGCTGAATGCTCTAGTGGCCCAGAATCGGCAGTTGTTCCGGAAAACATAAAGAAAGTCCACAAAATAGTTTTGAAAGACCTTAAAGCGAAGTTGCGTGAGATTAGCTGACGCCTTAAAGATATCAGAAAGTAGTGTGTTTGCAATTTTACACGAAAATTTGAGCATGCGTAAGTTGCTTTCAAAGTGGATGCCGCGTTTGCTCACACCGGACCAAAAACAACAATGCGTCGACGATTCAGAGCACTGTTTGGAGCTGTTCAAGCGAGATAACAAGGATTTTTTGCGTCGGTATGTGACAATGGATGAAACATGGATCCATTCCTACACACCTGAATCAAAAAGATCGTCAGCTGAGTGGACAGCAGCCGGTGAAAGTCGTCCAAAGCGACCCAAAACCCAAAAATCAGCTGGCAAGGTTATGGCATCCGTATTTTGGGACGCGCATGGTATTTTGTTCATCAACTATCTTGAAAAAGGTAAAACTATCTATAGCGAATATTACATGGCATTATTGAATCGATGGAGTGTAGAAATCAAGAAAAAACGGCCTCACATGCAAAAGAAAAAAGTACTGTTACACCAAGACAATGCCCCGTGTCAGAAGTCGATGAAAACGATGGTTAAATTATATGAATTACGCTTCGAATTGCTCCCTCACCCACCGTACTCTCCAGATCTGGCCTCCAGCGACAACTGGCTTTTTGCAAACATCAAAAAGATGCTCCAGGGAAAGAAATTTGGCTCAAATGAAGAAGTGATTGCCGAAACTGAGGCCTATTTTGAGAGCAAAAACAAATCGTTCTACAAAAGGGATCGAAAAGTTGAGCGTTGGAATGAATGTATCACTTTTGAAGGGGAGTATGTTGATGAATAAAGTCGAATTTCTAAAAAAAAATTGTTTTTCTTAGACCGGAGACTTATTGAGTGGGCTCTTGATGCTCCAATTTTCAGTTACAATTTTTGTGGCAAAAATCTTCCCTTCAACGGCACTATCACGATAAATAAAAACGTTGCTTCTGAGAATAAAACTTTCTAATATTTCCTTGATGAAAACTCGCATAGGTCAATTAAGTGACTATAATTATTTCAAAGGAGTTTTGAGTCTTATTGCTCAGGTCAAAAGAACACTGTGTGCATTTTTAACAATTGTTAAAAGTACACGCGGCAGTACAGCTCCGTTTCTGCGGAAACTTGGCACAAACCATTTTGAGATTTCATAATATTTTTGGGAGGAGCTTTCTGTTTTTTGTACTTGGTAGTGAATTTTTTACCATGATTTTAATATGTTATTTATAAATATTTATCAACATGATTAAGCATAATTAATATATACCTCTAAGTATACCTAATAATTAATATATACCTCTAATATATACCTAATTAGTATATACCTCTTGATGCTCCAATTTTCAGTTACAATTTTTGTGGCAAAAATCTTCCCTTCAACGGCACTATCACGATAAATAAAAACGTTGCTTCTGAGAATAAAACTTTCTAATACTTCCTTGATGAAAACTCGCATAGGTCAATTAAGTGACTATAATTATTTCAAAGGAGTTTTGATTCTTATTCCTCAGGTCAAAAGAACACTGTGTGCATTTTTAACAATTGTTAAAAGTACACGTGGCAGTACAGCTCCGTTTCTGCGGAAACTTGGCGCAAACCATTTTGAGATTTCATAATATTTTTGGGAGGAGCTTTCTGTTTTTTGTACTTAGTAGTGAATTTTTTACCATGATTTTAATATGTTATTTATAAATATTTATCAACATGATTAAGCATTATTGATATAGCATGCATTGTAAATTTAACTTTACACCCAAGCATCGGCCGGCCACTCAGATAGCTGCTGTAAGCCGTAGGGCCAGTTGAGTGATCTGGGTATTCAACACCAAAGTACCGTTTATTCATGACACAATCCTCGACACAGAAAAAGCAACACCATGAAGCAGCGATTACAGTGTGATGATAAAGAAGGACAGCACAGACAGAGGTGGCATATATAAATAAGTGATGTTAATTCCAGACGGATAGGGCAATACAGTAATGACATATACAGGGTGATCAGTAGTCAGTAGGAAAAACAGCTAGGAAAACGGGTTTTCGTAGAAGATACACAGTAACAACTGTTGACTTATCTGCCGTTTTCATCCTTTTTATCCTGCGCTCTAACCACGTGACATAATTGTATTTCAGATCATTTGCATACATTGGCCACCTGCGTTTGTCTCGCAATTTGCATAATTATACAGCCAAAGCTTCATAGTGTTGCATTTTCTATGCCGGATTGCGTATTTTAACTTTTGAAGTATTAAATCAAATGTATCTTCAAGTTTGAATGGAAAGGCATGTACCACCCACCGAAACACATAGAATGAGCCTACATTTGTTAAAATTGGTTTAGTAGTTTTGTTTTTAGGTCCGTCCACACTGAAGAAAATAGCCGAAAAAGCAGGGTCATTCAATTTTTAAAATTCTAAATGAAATTCATCTTCAAAATAAAAATATGCACCTTCCACCAGAACCTACAAAGTGAGCCATCATGCATCAAAATCCGTTCAGTAGTTAGGCTGTATGTCCGTCAACATTAAAGAAAGAAATGGTCGTACTGAAAATCGTAAAAAGTGCATTTTTAAAGTTCTTTATGTTTAGTTTTTATTAGCGTCGTGGTCATATAGTACAAAAAATTATGAAGTGTAGAGCAGTTGGGGGGGGGGGGGCTGTGATAGAACCCAGAAATTCGAACTTGTCACGTCACGTATGATATACATATGCTAGCTACAAATTCAGAAATTGCGGCAACTTGGCAGGGCGAAATGCTGTCGTGTTCCTAAAACCATAACATTCCCATCTAACAAAAAAAAAAAATTATCAATTAATTATTTCTGTCGTGCCACAAAACTCCCAATTTCATCCGATATTTGAACATTCAAACACACTCATACACAAAAAAAAAAATAGAAAGAAACTTATCCATGCATTTTGAAAAGATATATCTTCAAAATTCTTTCTGAGTAAGTTGACAGCAGTAACAAAAATTAATTGCTACCGTTCCGTAAAGGAATTATTAAAAATAATATCTCTTCACAGCTCGAGAACATAAACAAATGGAATCTGGCAGTACTAATTTGCAGTATTTTTAGAGTTTTGTGTACAAAAAGGATAAAAGGAGGGAGGAATAATTTTACTTTTTATGAGACCAAAAAAAAGGAGGAGAAAATTGCTATTTTCATTTTCCACAGCTTCATTAAAAATACAATAGGTAGGTTTCTTGCTGGCTTGAGTTCATGTGCATAATGGATATATTTTTAATTATATATAGATTTGATTTTAGGACATTCGTTTAAATAATGATACTTAATTTTCTTTAATAATTATCACCATATATTCATAACTGATTTTACTTTACCTATATAACATAGAAAAATATGTACAGAAAGCATTGTGATGAGGTCGAAAATTCAAATTCTCTTAGATGGAAGATCAAGTTTAAAGCATCCATGAACTCAAATCGAGTGTTTTTAAGATGATGCCTGTGTGTGTGTGTGTGTATGCAGTATATTTAGTATGTATGTGTGCTAGTGTGTATGTATGTTTGTATGTATTTTAGCATGTATGTTAGTGTGTATGTAGGATATTATGCGTATGTTAGTATATATGTTAGTGTGTATGTATGTATGTTAGTGTGCATGTAAGATATTATGCGTTATTAATATGTATGTTAGTGTGTGTATCCGTGAGTGTCTGTGAATGCGATATCTCACAAGCGAATGAAGCGTATCGAACAAAATTTTGTGCAAATATTGCAATTAATGAATACTGGAATCCTATTGATTTTAAAAGCAATTGAATGTTCAGAAGACCCCCCAAAATTTGAATGAAATTTTGAAAAATAGCTTTGAAAAATCAGACTCATTAATAATGTTACACAAATAATAATTTCTTATGTAATATTTTTATTAGAAAACGAATGACATTCACTTTAGAACGTTCTCGACATATTGCATGTTTTTCAAATACATTTATCAAAGTAATTACATAAAATTAAAAAAAAGTATTAACTATCGTAAGATATATTTGCATACTTATATGCAATATTATGCAATACAAAACTTATATATACAGGGTCTTTCAAAAGTCCGTATACACTTTAAAAATTCATTAAAAATCGAAAAATCATTGCATTGATGTACGGTTTGTACCATAAGTATTGCTAGAACGGGAGTTTTTTTGACGTGCAAAAATTTTGTAGTTTAAAAAAGCAACTACAGGTGGCGCTGAATGCATGGGAAAGACAATTAAAAATGACTTACTGTACGTGTTAAATCGTGTGACAAGCCTAAATAACAATGAACAGGTGATAGGACCTTTTCCTTTCTTTAGATTTTTCCTAAATCAGAATTTTCGCAAAGCATCTGATGCTGATTCGCCGCTCACGTAATACAACTTCACTAACAAGGCTTTCTCGATCAAAGTTAACATTCTCGCAATGCATGGGAAAGACAATTAAAAATGACTTACTGTACGTGTTAAATCGTGTGACAAGCCTAAATAACAATGAACAGGTGATAGGACCTTTTCCTTTCTTTAGATTTTTCCTAAATCAGAATTTTCGCAAAGCATCTGATGCTGATTCGCCGCTCACGTAATACAACTTCACTAACAAGGCTTTCTCGATCAAAGTTAACATTCTCGCAATAGCTTCTTTGCATCGTTTACTAATGAATCAAATGAAGAACCTACAGAGCACTACAACTCTTTTATACCAGCCTCATTTGCATACTTCTGGAAGATATATCCGGGTAAGCGCCACCTATAGGTGATTTTTTAAACTACAAAATTTTTTCACGTCAGAAAAAAAACCCCATCCTGGCAGTACTTATGGTACAAACCGTACCTCAATACGATGATTTTTCGATTTTTAATGAATTTTTAAAGTTTATGCGGACTTTTGAAAGACCTTGTATATACTTATATCAGTACAAAACGTCATTGAATTCGATTAATAGTCCCTTATTTATATTGATTAAATCTCTTCTCTCCGTCTGAAAGCTTGCCGTTAATTTTGGCGATTAATTTGAGGGAATATCGCTAACTTAAAGACTTTTATATAATGGTGCGAATTTGACGAAAATATCTCCAAGAATTGCAAAAGTGGCGCTAAACTAACAAAAATGACACCAAATTGATGAATAAATTATTAAGAGATTTAATATGCGGACTATATTGCTTATTGATGATGCTAACAATACTGATAAATGTCAAGTTATTACATGATTCCATCCGAAAAAATCTCAAATGTACAATTCAACGTTAAAAACATTGTTCCGTAAATACAACAGTTTTTTTTTACCGTAAATGAGGTAAATTCGATTTGTGCATGTGTGGCACACACCAGATTTCATAGATTCGCATACTATTGTATAGAGAAAGTACTGATTTCCTGAAAATTTTCAAATTCAAAATTTGGACAGATAAACATGTTTTATGATCTTGAACATTGATCTTGAACAAACAATTTATGATCTTGAACAAACGATTTTGAACATTTTCGGACTGTCTGTCTGTCCGCCTATCTGTGTGTCCGTTCGCACGATAACAGCCGTAAAAGTGACTTTATCAAAATGAAATTTTAGTACGTTGTTGAGAAAGTCTGTGGGACATATGAGAATTTAAATGAATAGTATCCCCCAATTAGTTTTGGATTGAACCCGGGTTAAAAAATTGAAATACATTGAACCATATGGGACCTAATGTATCAAACATTTTTAAGCGAAGTTAAAATTCACAAATTGCTTTGAAAAGTTTAGAAAATATTAAAATTATCCCGTAAAATATATAAAAAATTTTCCAGCAAAATATGTTCGGTAGTTTTTAAAATAAGAAGTGAAAAGATATTTACACCCATATTATATGAAGACATCACTGGAACTACTTCAAAAGAAAATATGGCATCCATCTTGTGTCAAAATCGTGATTTTTGAAGTTATTTTTAATGCATAATTAGTGTTGCATCCGTCCTAAAACCGCTTTATCTTTGGTTTTTTTATGTGCTTCTATATCCTGCGCTAACGTAGTTATAGTATCTTTGAGTTTAAATGATCATCAAACTTTGACTACTTCTACAACGAAACCTAATTTTAATGGTTGCAGAACGTAAACAAGTGATTGTAGATGAGTTGTATAATAATTGCTGAATTTTTTTCACGCAAAATTATTTAGATCTGGAGTCTGGAATAAAAGTGATATGAATGAAATATTCATTTCTTTTATATGGAGAGACAGGCAATTTATATTTCGATGATGTCATTTGAATAAAGTTCATTTTCTTCGATGATGTATAGAGTTTTAAAATATAATACATTATTATAGTACTGTGATAATATAAAATAAATCAGCGCTGAATGTGTCGCATTTAAAGATGTTTAAATAAAATTGCATTTCAGTTGGAAATTGTCTCATAATCAATGCTTTATGCATGATTGATCTTTCTTGTTGTATTTTAGTACAGTTCCTCTGCGTTCACTGGAGATACCAGCAAGATGTTTGCCCTAAAGGCACTTAAATATAGGATTGCTGCTCGGTATATGACCGTTGGTAAGGAACTCAGTAGCACACTTGTTGCTCTTATTTTCAAATGATCAACTGACAGGAACTTTGATTCAGCAAGGAAAATAAAAAGTGTAATAGTGGCTTCAATGCTGAGGCGGAGTTTTTGCAATCTGACTTCAAGCTTAGTGTTGCTATTATGTCTTGTCTGCCATTGGACGATCCGATCTTGTTATCCCAGAAGCCAATGCTGGGGTAGAGTGTTTTCAATCTGACTACAAGCTTATTGTCAGTATTATGTCTTGTCTGCCATTGGGCGATCCGGTCTTGTTATCCCAGAAGCCAGTGCTGGGGCGGAGTTTTTTAATTCTGACTTCAAGCTTATTGTTGGTATTATGTCTTGTCTGCCATTGGACGATCCGATCTTATTATCCCAGAAGCCAAGGCTGGTGCGAAGTTTTTTCAAGCTGACTTCAGGCTTATTGTTGGTATTATGTCTTGTCTGCTATTGGACGATGTGATCTTGTTATCCCAGAAGCCAATGCTGGGGCGGAGTTTTTGCAATCTGACTTCAAGCTTAGTGTTGCTATTATGTCTTGTCTGTCATTGAACGATCCGATCTTGTTATCCCAGAAGCCAATGCTGGGGCAGAGTTTTTTCAATCTGACTTCAAGCTTATTGTTAGTATTATGTCTTGTCTGCCCATTGGACGATCCGATCTTATTATCGCAGAAGCCAAGTCTGGTGCGAAGTTCTTTCAATCTGACTTCAAGCTTATTGTTGGTATTATGTCTTGACTGCCATTGGACGATCCGATCTTATTATCCCAGAAGCCAAGGCTGGTGCGAAGTTTTTTCAAGCTGACTTCAGGCTTATTGTTGGTATTATGTCTTGTCTGCTATTGGACGATGTGATCTTGTTATCCCAGAAGCCAATGCTGGGGCGGAGTTTTTGCAATCTGACTTCAAGCTTAGTGTTGCTATTATGTCTTGTCTGTCATTGAACGATCCGATCTTGTTATCCCAGAAGCCAATGCTGGGGCAGAGTTTTTTCAATCTGACTTCAAGCTTATTGTTAGTATTATGTCTTGCCTGCCCATTGGACGATCCGATCTTATTATCGCAGAAGCCAAGTCTGGTGCGAAGTTCTTTCAATCTGACTTCAAGCTTATTGTTGGTATTATGTCTTGACTGCCATTGGACGATCCGATCTTATTATCCCAGAAGCCAATGCTGGTGCGAAGTTTTTTCAAGCTGACTTCAGGCTTATTGTTGGTATTATGTCTTGTCTGCTATTGGACGATGTGATCTTGTTATCCCAGAAGCCAATGCTGGGGCGGAGTTTTTGCAATCTGACTTCAAGCTTAGTGTTGCTATTATGTCTTGTCTGTCATTGAACGATCCGATCTTGCTATCCCAGAAGCCAGTGCTGGGGCGAAGTTTTTTAATTCTGACTTCAAGCTTATTGTTGGTATTATGTCTTGTCTGCCATTGGACGATCCGATCTTATTATCCCAGAAGCCAAGGCTGGTGCGAAGTTTTTTCAAGCTGACTTCAGGCTTATTGTTGGTATTATGTCTTGTCTGCTATTGGACGATGTGATCTTGTTATCCCAGAAGCCAATGCTGGGGCGGAGTTTTTGCAATCTGACTTCAAGCTTAGTGTTGCTATTATGTCTTGTCTGTCATTGAACGATCCGATCTTGTTATCCCAGAAGCCAATGCTGGGGTAGAGTTTTTTCAATCTGACTCCAGGCTTATTGTTCGTATTATATCTTGTCTGCCATTGAACGATTCGATCTTGTTATCCCAGAAGCCAATACTGGAGCGGAGTTTTTTCAGTCTGACTTCAGGCTTATTGTTGGTATTATGTTTTGTCTGCCATTGGACAATCCGATCTTGCTATCCCAGAAACCAATGCTGGCCAATCCTCTTTCCCCCTGTGGTATTGCCTGCTCGAAGTGTTCGGGCATCACAGCCCCTGATGATGCTGTATATATATGGTAATAAAAGTGCCAGTTGCAATGCTGATGTATTGTCGTCTCCATAGGTGCTAGATCCATTACTTTATGCGCTGTCTACATACCCGATTTTTCTTTTTGAATATTAGTGAAAAATGTCCAGTTTCATGGAACACCTTGTAAAAGCCTTTATTGAAAAACATTTTTCAAATGTAATGCAGCCCTTACCTTAGAGCTGGATATTCAGTTAATTTTATTGTTCCATTAAGTCAGAAGAAAAGAGAAATTCATTTTTGCATTCCTAGTTTTGCAGTTCCTGTTGAAGACGTGAAACTTTTCCGATACCGGTTTGGAACATTTCTGAATTTTTGCTGTGCAATAACATTCAAAATCTAGGTTAAAGCTGCTGTGAACAAACAGAAACAAATAAAAACAAGTTTCATCTAACAACCGCTATTATAATATTTCATTACAACAACAAGATTAATAATTATTCTTCCGCGAGTCACGAAAAAATCAGATTCTATATGGTATTTGAACACATTGCAACAAAAGAATCTAGTCCAGCACGCTGTGAAAATGTATCTCCTTCTAACTCTTTTCTGAACAAGTTGACAGCGATAACAGAAATTAATTACGAGCGTTCCGTAAAAAAAGAAAATAATGAAAAATACTTGTTCACAGTTTGAGAACATAAACAAATGGAATCTGGCAACATCAATTCGCAGTATTTCACAGTTTTATGCACAAAAAAGTTAGGGCGAGAGGATGAAGTTTGCTTTTTTGTGAAACTAAAAAAGGAGGGGGGAGCGGGGGAGATTGCCATTTTCATTTTCCTCAGCTTCATTAACAACACAATAGGTTGGTTTCTTTCTCGTATGGGATCATTTGCACATTTTATTTTTATTCCTAAATTTAATTTTGCTTTTCGTGCTTTCGTTTTTGTAGTAAAATGTATTTTTACTTTTCTTATAATGCATGATAATGTACAGAGAATGTGTTGTAATTAGGACCTAAATAGAAATTCGATGTTTCGATAAATTTGCCCGTTTTGAGTAATATAGAAAACGAATAAACTATTTTGGGCATAACGTCTGTGTGTGTGTGTGTGTGTATGTAACTGAGCGTCTATCTGCCTATGCGATGCATGGATAATTTTATATCAAAAGCTGTATGACGAAATTTCTTTGAATTGCGCAGCCAAGTCACGTGTTTGTTACCTTGGCACTGATTAAATTTTGATACGATTTGAAAAGAAAAGAAACAAC
This sequence comes from Amaurobius ferox, assembly GCA_951213105.1. NCBI lineage: Eukaryota > Metazoa > Arthropoda > Arachnida > Araneae > Amaurobiidae > Amaurobius > Amaurobius ferox. The sequence continues at coordinate 51,398,736 of OX578138.1, forward strand.
AGTTTAAATAATAATGTAATTTTCACTTAATATTAATAAATCTGTAAATGATCACGTGACAGGCGTCCTTTGTGTTAAGTATCATCATAATGACACTTTCTTAATTCACTGTACTTTAATAATGAATTTGTGCCGGTAGTCACAAATGATAAAATCACTTTACATGATCTCCGAAATTAATCATTGCGGATTAACAATAAACAGCGTTAAATCAGAGATATTTATTAATATAGTCGTAGAATTTCGAGTTCTTGACGATTGTGAACATATATGAGGGAGATTTACGAGTGTGGAAAATTCTTGATTATGATTTCATTCAATCTTAATTGGTAAACACTGAAAAATTTTAACTCATAACTTTACTGACCCAGGCCGCTTGTTCATTTAGAGAAACAAATGACTGGGTAATGACTGGTAAAAATAATCATATTGTTTTTAAGTATCTCATTATAAAAATGGATTCCACAGTGATAGGAACAAAGTGGTATACATTATAAATGCCTACATATGTAAAATTACACCAATTCTAAATCTAAACAGAAATTTTAAATTTAAACTCTTCAAGGCCCGTGTCAAATGCTTGACACTACACCAGATGTAAATACTAAAAAAACTAGCGATAAATTTGATTTTTGCGAAAATATGGCCGAACGATAATATGTCTATAGCTACAAAATATTTGGTAGTCGTTTTATTCGTATGTCGGATAAAATTTTTGAATTTTATCTTTTCCAAATATTGACCGATTATCATGAAATCTTTCAAGTACTCGTTTTAATATATTCCAGTCTCAAAATTGGCTTAAATCTGATACAATGTCTGGCAACATTTGTGAAGCTAATGATCTCAAAACTTGACTCAAGGTCACAGTGCAGTTGTTGATAGTTAGTTAAGCATATTTTTTATACTTAAATACTTTAAATGATAAAAGAAAGACAAGTATCTCTTAATTTAAATTATTTTAAACTAAAAATTATTTTATATTTAATTAGGTTTAAATTAAATTAAAATAAATGCAAAACACATAGTATTGAAATAAGTATTCAAATAATATACAAAATACATTTTTAGTATAAAATGATAAAGCAAAACAGGTCCCGCCTGCAAAAAATATTTTTCAATAATATATAAAATGAGCCAGTAAATGTTTAGACGTATATTTTAATTGTCATGGAACATTTTAATTTGAGCAGCATTTCAGTAAAATACGCTTAACTGTTTTGAAATCTTGATGTGTACGCATCAACAACAGAAGTTGATTATGTAAGCAACAGGGAAGAGAGTCTGCTAGTCTAATATAAAGCGATAATATCACTTTCCAAAAGAAATGTTATTAATCATTTTATTTCACCGAAAAAAATGCTGTATTCATGCGGTAATTGGACTTATGATAACAAAAGGGACTCATCCACCCCGCTGTGAAATTGTATTCCTGTATTCTCTGTACCTTCTTTATAAAGAAGCGTTCAGCGATAACATAAATTAATTTCACGAATAAACGAAAATACCCTTCACAGCTTGAAAACATAAATAAATAAAAACTGGCAACAAACACCAATTTGTATTTTTTCACGATGTTATGCTCAATGCTATAGGGGAAGGAACGTTTGCACCAAAAAGAGGCCGAACTCACAATTCTAAACTTCCATATCTTCATTAAATGCATAATGTTTAGATCCCTTGCTAGTTGAACGCCATTTATGCTTTACTTTTCGTAATACTTAGATTTTTTTCCCTTTAGTGTTTGCTTTTGCATTGTGGTGTTTTTTATTTGTTTCTCTTCTTTTTATGGCAGAATGTTTTTGTAAAAGATTAGTGTTGATTTTTCATGTATTTATGAAAGCTTTTGTTTAGTTAACGTAATAATGACAGGACATAAAAACCAAAGGAGTGGAAACTTGATTAGTTTTCAAATAGACGAAAAGTACTTTAAGTTGTTTCATAAAAAATAAGTATCAATGGGATTTATATGACCATCAACTTCTAGCGGTATTATTGTATTATTTTAAGGAAGTTGATTCGTTGGGGGCACTTTGACTCAGAAGCAAATTTCCTGATAAACGGATTGAGCAGTCTTTTAGGGGTCCTATTTGAGATGAGGCCCGGATATCTCTCAATACTTTATTGAATCGGAAATTACTACAAAGTTTTATTTAATTCCTTGAATAAGTCATGGTCAACATGTCCGAAAATAAGGAATATAAAAATACTAAAATAGTTAAATAGAAATTTTGTCTTAAAGGGCTCCTAGAAGGTATTGCGTTGATCCCACTCTAAAATTTAACAAGAAAGATCAATCAAGCTCAAAGCATTGATTATGAAACACTTTCCAACTTCAGTGCAATTTTATTTAAAAAAGTCAAAAATGCAATACATTCCTCGGTAATATTTTAAAACTTATCACAATACTACATTGATTTATTATATTTGAAAACTTAAACCTTCATTGAAAAAAATGAACTTCATTCAAATGACGGCATTGAAATATAAATTACCTGGTTTAAATATCTCTAAAATGCAATACATTCCACGGTAATATTTTTAAAACTATCATAATACTACGATAATTTATTATATTTGAAAACTTCATCGAAAACAACTGAAATAAATTCAAATGACGTCATAGAAAAAATAACACGCCTGGATCTCTCTATAAAAGCAGGATTTCATTCATAACTTTCTCCATTTCATTCATCACAATACTATAATAATTTATTTTATTGAAAAATTAAGACCATGGAGCTACAATTCATAGACTTTATGCTTAAAACTTCATCGAAAAAAATATATATTTTATGAAATATTCAAATTATCTCATAAAATATATATAAAAAAATTCAGCAAAATATATTCAGTAGTTTTTTAAATAAAAATTAAAATAATAATTACACCTTTTATATGAAGCCTTCACCTGACCATTATATAACAAGAAAGATCAATCATGCTTAAAGCACTGATTATGAAACACTTTCCAACATCAATGCAATTTTATTTAAACAAGTCTAAAATGCAATACATTCCTCGGTAATATTTTGAAACTTATCTCAATACTGCATTAATTTATTATATTTGAAAACTTAAACCTTCATCGAAAAAAATGAACTTCATTCAAATGACGGCATTGAAATATAAATTGCCTGGTTTAAATATCTCAAAAATGTTATACATTCCTCAGTAATAGTTTTAGAATTATCATAATACTACGATAATTTATTATATTTGAAAACTTCATCGAAAACAACTGAAATTAATTCAAATGACGTCATAGAAAAAATAACACGCCTAGATCTCTCTATAAAAACAGGATTTCATTCATAACTTTCTCTCATTCATTTCATTCATCACAATACTATAATAATTTATTTTATTTAAACATTTTGTTTAAGACCATCTAGCTACAAAAAATAAAACTCTATGCTTGAAACTTCATCGAAAAAAATCGTCCTTCTGTTTATAAAATCAATTAATATTTCATTCATATCAGCCATGCAGACTCCATGGACTGGATTATTTTGTGTTAAAGAAATACAGTAATTCTAATACAACTCATTCTACATATTTTGCTGTTTACATTTTACATAGGTGAAAAATAGGCTTAGTTGTAGAAATAATCAAATTTGAATGAGAATTTAAACTCAAATATATTGTCATTGTGTTGTTTTAGTATGTAGATGCACAGAATGTAAGCAAAAATAAAGTAGTTTTAGGACGGATACAACACTCAATATGAATTAAAAAGAACTTTAAAAAATCACGATTTTGAAACAAGTTGGATGCCATATATCATTTTGAAGTGGGTCATGTGAGCGTTTCATAGCATGGTCACGTGATCGTTTCATATAAGATGTGCAATTATTATTTTAATTTTTATTTAAAAAACTACTGAATATATTTCGCTGAATTTTTTTTATATATATTTTATGGAACAATTTGACTATTACCTAAAATTTTCGAAGCAATTTGTGAATTTTAAATCCGCTTAAAAAATGTTTGAAAAATTAGGTCTCATAGGGCTCAATGTATTTCATTTTTTCAACCCGGGTTGAATCCAAAACTAATTGGTCATTTATATTCCCGTAGGTCCTACAGACCGTCTGAACAACATACTAAAATTTCATTTTGATTAAGTCATTTTTACGGCAGTTATCGTGCTAACGGACAGACAGACAGACAGACAGACAGAATGAACAAATTCATAAACACTTTTCAACTTTGTTGTAAAGTGCTAAAAATGTATGTCCTTGTTTTACGGTGTCATAATGCTGCTCCTAAAATCAATGCTGGTAAAAGTTTTCTGGAGGTTCTTGGTTATAAAATACTCCACAGTAAAAAAATATCTGATAACATTTGGAATTTAGTCCATAGGTTAATAGTCCCTTTCATTGTCTAGCCCGGAGCCTGGGTTCCAGCTCCTAATTAGCCTCTTTTCTGTGGTAAAAGTGAATTCATAGAAATCAAAAATATATTAATCAAAATACATAAACCTGTTAATTTTTTAAAATATAAAACTTATATTTACTTCAAAAACACATTCGACTAGAATTCATAACCGAATAAGGAATTGCTCCCTGCTATGCTAGCAATAATTTTCTTGTAATGTAAGCAAGTTCATTAATTACCTATTATGTCTTCATCTTTAATAAAGGACGACAGCAGCACAACTCTTTCACCTAGAGCGCTAATTATTAGTCATCCAGCTGTGATTTGCAAATCTATTTAAAACCACCAGTATTCCTTTTCTAAGCTTTTATGCAAATATAAGTGACAATTCATGAAAAAAAATATTAGTTAATGGTTCTCTGATTTATAACACGATTATGTTTAATTTGTTTTTTCGCTGACTTATGTTTCCTTTACCCCAATTTGCCGCTAATTTTCTGTATTTCAATACTCTGTCTAGTTTTAAACTCATTTTTTTTTCTCAAACAGGTGTCGCTTTCACCGGTATGTGAATAATCTTTGGTATTAAGTTCTTACTCAAAAGTTTATTCACAAAAGAAATAAATTCGAGCGTTCTCGGAACAGTCGTCCGTTTTTACAATTTTATTGAGCTCAAATTTACGTTCGAATTTGTTCACTTATTCACATCGCGATATGTCATACTCTATATTCTATGTTCCTTGATCATAGAATATAGTCTTATAAATACAATAATAATACCTTATAAAGGAAATAAATTCAAGCATTTTAGAAACAATCGTTTGCTTTCACAGTTTGTTTGCGCTGAGAATTCCGTTCTAATTTGTTTAATTATTAACAATGCGATATGTCATGGTCTATGTGCTATGTCCCTTGGTCATAGAATATAGCCTCAAATGCAATAATAATACCTTATAAAGGAAATAAATTCAATCATTTTCAAAACAATCGTCTGCTTTCTCAATTATATTTGCGCTGAAACTTACGTTCTAATTTGTTCAATTATTAACATAGCGAGATGTCATGTTCTATATTCTATATCCCTTGGTCATAGAATATAGCCTTATAAATGCAATAATAATACCTTATGAATGCAAAAATTATTAATCCAACGAATTTTGCATTTTGTCTCTTTCAATAAATCTCAATCTTTGATGTTACAATTACAGATCTTAGCCATAAACTCACGCTTATTCCCAATCGCTGAATCTCGACACAGATTTATTTGCTTAGAATTAATGTCTGAATTTGGGATTTACTTCGGTTGTTGTACCTCCCTTCAATGTTTCCAGCCATCTATGAGAAAACGTTTCCTATAAATCAGTATGAAATCCTATTCAAGCGAAACGTCTCAACTGAATATAAGATTATAAATTAAAATTGGACATACGACCAAAAGGCTACATATAATATCTTATAGGCGAGGTGATTATATATTATCTATGGATTATGTTGAAATGGAATTATGAGGACAGTGTCACAATGATAATCGGATCCATTTTGGCACAGCATTTTTACATTTGTTGGGACATTTATTAAACATTGCAACATCTGTTAGAGAAATAATTAAATATTGCCAGGTTCAATTTCTAAAGTATGGAATAAATAAATAAATTGATTATTAATTTAAAAAAAGTGATTAATTAGTTTTCAAAATTCTATTTACTGAGCCGCGTTGTGGATAAACCTCAAAATTTCTTCCAATGAGTGATACTACGTACCGTTACTGTGAAGAAAATGCTAAAAGTCATTAAAGAGTCTTTAGTAATATTTGCATTCTATTTTAGTTATTTGAAGATTTATATTTTAGTTATACAAACATGCTTGCTATTAATTACAATAAATGTTTTTACTATTTTCAACCAATGTTAGACTTAGGGAACGAGCGAGAGAAAGATCAGCTTGGTGCTAAACACTGGCAAGCCAAAATTTTGCTAAAATAAAACAATGACTTTTAACTTGAAAATATCAATGATCCTCGAATCAATAATCCTATAAAATATCAATAATAATAATATTGAAACCTGAAGACAGTAATTGATACAATCCAGTCAAATTTGCAGTACCGATGAAGTATATTTTATATACATATCTTGATTTATTAAATCGAAAATCTATAAAAATAAAATTGAAAATATGTCTGTCTGTCTGTTTGTTTGTTCCAGCATCACTGGATAATAGCTGAACCGAATTTGATAAAATTTTGTTGGTAGCCTTGAAATAGCCCCATTTAAATTTAATCCAAATTTCGAATTTTTAAGACTAAGGGTTGTCGAGATATTAATGAAAAACTAAGCTTTTTCCTAGGAGTTCTACTCTCTAACTCCCTAGTTTCCCCAAACGAAAGGGTTGGAAATCGTTTGTTTAAAACGTGAAAGTGAATTAAAACTTTATCTCTGAGTTTGGTGTTGTTGTTGAGACCCAGACCGTCCGACCTACCAGAAAGGTGTAAGGTAACTGTTTGGACGGCCGAGATGTGCCACCCAATTTAGACCGGAACCCAGTGGGGGAGGCATCCACAGGGACCGTACCCTCCTTCCCCTACCACCAACCTCTCGGAAGGACTTACGGACCCACATGTTTAACGTGATCGTACTCCGCGTGAACACGGCGTCAGTTTTGGCAGCGGCTGGAATCGAACCCGGGCCTACCGAGTGCAACTCCAGCGCGCTAACCAATGGGCTACCGCGCCCCTGTGAGTTTGGTGTAGTAGACCCAGACCGTCCGACTCGTCCAGAGGACTAAGAGCAACTATTTGGACGGCCGGGATGTGAGTTTGGTGTGAGATTTTTGAGCTAGTTAGTTACTTTCTGAAAACATGAATTGTTTGAAAACATGAATGCTTGAAGCATGAATTTAAATGGAAAATCTGTCACCATGGTTTATTTTTCACAAGCTTTTACTCAACAGTGAAAAATATTGAGAAATCAAAATGGTTATTTAGTTATTAGCATTTTATGAGGAAGATTCTATTTTAAATCATATTGCTCGGCAACGCAATTAAATTATATGTGTTTGTTAATGTTTATTATTATTTTTTCGATTTGAATAATAAATAAATGGATATAAAAATATATCTAATAAATGAACGATTTGGTTTTTCTTTTAATTATATTAATTGCGGACTGCGTATATCACTTTCATTTGGTTTGGCAAAGTGTTTTCAAGATTATATATTGTGTTTCGCCAATAAACTCATATATTGTGTTTAGCCAATAAAAACTCATTTAGCCGATTGTTGAAACAGAAAAGAGTAAAACGAGTATATCTTCTAATGCAATTTTAGTGCTTTCATTTAGTATATACTAACGGAATCAGGATGTTTTATTCATATCTGCAAAGATACGCAGATCTGATGTTTAATTCAGAGCTATGAATTTGGCGGGATATCGCTAACTTGGCAACTTTTCTTAAAAGTATTTTTAAAGCCTATTTAGTAACACATTTAGCGAATTTTTAAAATGTCACCAAATTGATAAAAATGTTTGTACATTCATAAAAATATCTTGAAATTGACAAAATTGCACTAAATAAATGAAATGAATTGTGTTTTGTTAGAGGGTAGTATTATGATGATGTTCCGTCAATTTGTCACCAAGTGGAACTGTCAGTTCTATAGTCCAATTAGGCTATAAATTTGGTGATATTTTTAAATGTCGCTAAATTGACGAAAATGTCGCCAAACTTTCCATAGAGATAGCATTATTCAGACGATATTCTTTTCACCAATTTATTTGAAGCAAAAGATATCATGTCGCTTAGTAACGGATTTAAATCCAATATGTTTATGCGGCGGACGATTTTTATTAAATCTTTTCCAGTTTGAATAATGAAAATATGTATATAAAATAAATTTCATTGTCATTGCATTTTTGACTGGATAATATCAATTACGGGTTAAGCATGTTTAAACATTATTATTGATATTTTTGAGGATTTAAATTTTTTTTGATTCAAAGATTATTGATATTTTCAAGTTATTATGCCATTGTTTTATAGCGGTATAAATTCTCAAACTTCTTTTTAGGAGCATTAAATTAAATATTTTAACAGAATATTTTGATTAAAAATGCCATTTTATATACTATAGAAATTTGCAAATGATTGTGAATTTTAAGTTTCTTTATATTATATACTCCGTACGAAAAACGTGTATGCTACTAATAACTTAATAAAATTCGTCTGCCGCATAAACACAGGATTTAAATCATTTGCTAAGCGGCAAGATAAAATTTTCTTCAAATAAATTGGTTGAAGAATATCGTCTGCAGAATGCTATTTCTATGGAAGGCTTAATTGTGCATTTTTTATTAATATCGAGCCAACCCCTGGTCCTAGAAACTCGAAATATGACAACATTTTAAGTGGGGCTATTCCACGTCCACTCCAAAAATTTCATCTAATTCGGTGCACGCGTTCTCCAGTGATTAACAAACACACAAATAACAAATAAACACATAAATAAACACACAGACAGATTTTCAATTTTATTTATATAGAAAATATTCGTATATCTGGGCGACTTTGTATATCTACTTATCTTTTATTTAATTTACTTTATTGCAACAAACTGAAACAAGTTAGTCCCTAATGAATACAATGTCTGTAATTCCAACGATATTTGTCTCTTATCTCATTCCATACATTACAATCTTCGCTGTTTTAATTACAAATCTTAGCCCTTAATCCACGTTTATTTCAGAGCGTCAAACTTCGAACCGGATTCATCCGCGAGATTAATGTCTCCCAGTTAGATTTGCTTCAATTATTGTTTCTTTCTCCAGCGCTTAGTAACATTTGTCTCCAGCCATCTATGAGTTAACATTTCCTATAAATCACAACGAAATTCCTGGCATGAGGTTACTGAGGCTGAATCCGAGATTACAAATGAAATTTGCACATGTCTAGACTAAAAGAATATATGCCTTTAGTATTATGGATGAAGAGATTAAACATTGAATGTGGAATTCGTGGAATTAAATGTAATATTTTAACCTAAAGCATACGATATTGGACTTTTAAATTGTTTGAGACATCTACAACACTAACTGTTTATCTGCCAATGTTCCCAAATGGGTACGTCTTTGGAAAGTCATTTAAATTAATTATTTTTCATGTTTCAAACACCTGTTTATTCCAATTTTAGATGTTTTAAATATTTTTCCTGCCGACTCGGTGGCTAAATGGTCAAGGACTGCCGGGTTGTGGATTCGAGTCTTATCTGCGGACATTGATGCTGTATTGTGAGACCCAGTGTGTTCCGCCCCCACTGGTGCACCGAGACAACGTCATCTGACGGATAAATGGTTTACCATTCTGACCGACGTATAGACGAATAATAGTGTATCAAGTGCCTGGCCATAATTAAAGAACACATAATTTTCCTTATTTATATATATATATATATATATTTGGGCCGGTGCTGTTCTTCTCTCTTATCGGCATTATAACCGTGATTTAGCTTCTATGGTGATGTTCATATTACTTGAATTTTTTATTTTTTTATTATTACATTTTTCTAATATATATATATATATATATATATATATATATATATATATATATATATATATATATATATATATATATATATATATATATATATATATAATTAATTTTTAAGAGATTTATTTACTTGTATTTTAATTACCAGTGACTTATCTTTTATTGCAAATGGCCTGATGAGCATATGTGAAAATCAATTATACTCAACTTTAGACTGTAGAAAAATCCCCTTATAATTAGAAAATATACTAAATAGGTACTAAGAATCCCTTTTCTCTGTTCCATATATAAGGTAACCAATTGAAAATTGGATTTTACAATGAACACTGGTAAATAGAAGCTTGTAACTACACTCAATGATTAAATTATATGTTTATATTTTGAAGATGTTTATAAATCATATATGTAATACAGGTACTTAAGGTACTAATCCCCTTGTTCCTTGCATTAACATACATGCTATAAGTGCATGAATACTGTAATAGATGAAAAGATTCAAACTGAAAAAATAGCATTTGGAGCTGGTCTTTCCCGGCTCCCGTAAATTTTTAACACACATGAAAAAGAATTATAAATGAAAATGAGTGATAAATTAGTAACAGTGAAAAGTATTTCCGAAACTATGTAAATTTTCAAGAGCCATACCTGGTTCGGTAATACTGATAGTGTACATTTCTGTATGCATAACTGTACGTACATTGTATTTTAGAAAATATGCATATATACAGGGTCTTTCAAAAGTCCGTATAAACTTTAAAAATGCATTAAAAATCGAAAAATCATCGCATTGAGGTACTCTTTGTACCATAAGCATTGCCAGGATGGAGGGGGAGGGGTTTGACGTGAAATTTTTTTGTAGTTTAAAAAATCACCTATAAGTGGCGGTCACCCGAATACATCTTCCAGAAGTATGCAAATGAGGCTGTTATAAAAGAGCTGTAGTGCTCTATAGATTCTTCATTTGATTCATTAATAAACGGTGCAAAGAAAAAGTTTTTGCGAGAATGTTAACTTTGATCGAGAAAGCCTTGTTTGTGAAGCTGTATTACGTGAGCGGAGAACCAGCATCAGCTACTTTGCGAAAATACTGATTTAGGAAAAATCTTAAGACGGGAAAAGGTCCTATCACCTGTTCAGGGTTACTTAGGCTTGTCATACGAGTTGACACGTACAGTAAGTTATAATTTGTCTTTCTAATGCGTTCAGCGCCACCTATATGTGATTTTTTAAACTACAAAATTTTTCTTCGTCAAAAAGAAACCCCCGTCCTAGAAATACTTATGGTACAAACCGTACCTCAATGCGATGATTTTTCGATTTTTAATAAATTTTTAAAGTTTATACGGCCTTTTGAAAGACCCTGTATATATATATATATATATATATATATATATATATATATATTTATATATATATATATATATGAGTGTATGTGCATGTGTGTATATATATATATATATATACGTTTATAATATATATATTTATCATGTATATATACATATATATAGTTTTTACAGACAACTGTGTCATAGATATAGCCATACCTGTTTCGGCAATACTGATATTCTATGTTCCTGTATTCATAACTGTACGTACATTGAATTTTAGAAAATTTGCACACACACACACACACACACACACACACATACACAGATATATATATATATATATATATATATATATATATATATATATATATATATATATGTTTATATATGTTTATAATATATATATTTATAATATATATATTTATAATGCATATATACATATAGATATAGTTTTTACAGACAACTCTGTCATAGATATAGCCATACCTGGTTCGGTAATACTGATATTCTATGTTTCTGTATGCATAACTGTGCGTACATTGTATATGAATATATATTTGGGTGTATATGTGTACATGTATATATATATATGTATATATATATATATATGTATATATATATATATATATATTTATTTATAATATATATATACATATATATGGTCTTTACAGACAACTGTGTCATAGATATAGATTTGTATCCGGATATATATATATATATATATATGGTTATAATATATATATGTATATATATATATATATATATATATATATATATATGGTTATAATATATATATGTATATATATATATACATATATATATATGGTTATAATATATATATGTATATATATATATACATATATATATATGGTTATAATATATATATATGTGTATATATATATATATATATATATATGGTTATAATATATATATGTATATATATATATATATATATATATATATATATGGTTATAATATATATATATATATATATTTATTTATAATGTATATATACATATATATGGTCTTTACAGACAACTGTGTCATAGATATAGATTTGTATCCGGACAATTTGGAACTAATTCCTAATAAAGCCACTCTTAGTAATAACATTAATTGTTTGATTTCAATCTTATAATTGAATCTACTAATAGGACTCTTACTAATTTATATGATAAAAAAGACTATTTTAACTTTAATTTAATATTACCTTTTAATTCCTGTAACTCGAATCAACTGTTTAGAATTATTATACTTAATCAGCTTTTTAGAATTTATAGATTATCTGATAAAAAATTTCATGCTATGTATATTAATAAACTTAAAATTACAAGCAGATTATATAAATATCCAGCTTGTTTAGTATATAGTATAGTTAAGTTTGGAATGGTGGATTATACTTAAATTCTCTCCTTAGTATCTTATTTTAGACAGACATCCACTTTCTCTTGAATTAGCATTACCATGTATTTACATATTCTTACTGTAGAATATCACCTTTTGTAGAATATCACCTTTTATCG